>WNGS01169290.1:0-16828 GCA_020271785.1 Procambarus virginalis
CTAACTGTAACATTTAAAAATGTTACATTTAAAAAATGCTAAATGTAACATTTGGGCTAAATGTAACATTTAGCCCAAAATGTTAAAACACCCATCTGTAACCGGTAGTAAGCAACATAAATGTGCAGCAAATACCAGGCGTAAAGTAAGGTAATAAATTTAAAGGGGACGTCGACACGGATCCTGAACCTATGACACTTACCAATTGCTGAAACTTACTGCAGCCCTGATAAATGATTATAAGGGCATGCTCAGCTGGGACGCCGCTAGCTGAGCCTTCGGCCGCTTGACCATCGGGGGGGAACACATCCGCCAGGACATCACATGCTGTAGCATCGGCTGAGGCACATCAGCCGCCGGGTTCGGCCCCCAGGGGACATGTTCAGCTGTAACACCATCAGCCGGCCCATCCGCCGCTAGACCATCGGCAGGGACCACATCAGCAACATCAGAATCAGCCGCGGGTCGTGTCCCATGGCAGCTGCCGGATCGTCGTCTGGGGCCACATCTGGCAGAACATCATCGGGTGGGGGTGGCCCCCCCACAGTACATACTCTGCTGGAACCCCACCAGCTGTGCCAGCGGCTGCTGGGACATCGGCAGCGTAACATAATGGTTAATTATTACCTGTAAATAACTAAACAACAAGTGAGTAAGAAGAAGACTGCGACAGCACATTCCAGCTGACTTTACTTAATAACTTTACACAAGAGGCGAGGTCCCGTAGACTTTAACTAGCGCATCCAAGCCGCCCTAGATAATAACTTAAAGGCAGCTAAAGTTAAACAACCGGTCTGCAAAGACAGCAATATTAACCTAGACATGCAGCATGAGCAATGCACCAAACGTAGGGAGTTTATAAGTAGTTAATAACGTAAGAGGCAAACTAAAGTTTAACAACCTGACTGTAAAGACAGCAGAAGTAACATGGACATGCAACATGGGCAAGGCATCAAAAGTAGTAATAAAGCGTGCTAGGCTAAACGTAAACATTTAGCCCGCGCACTGATAACCACATAAATTTAACCATAGTAAGCCAGCCAAAAGTACTGTAATAAATACGGCAGGACGTTGACGATGTATCCTGGACCTGTGGCACTTACCGATTGCTGAAGTTACAGTACCTGTGATGAGTAGTTATAAGGCATGCTCAGCTGGAACACCGCCGCCTGTGCCTTCAGCTGCTGGACAGTGGCAGCATAACATAATGGGTAATCAATAACCGTAAATAAAGTAATGCCGGGCAACACCGGCCAGACATGAGTCTGGAACAAACGTCCTGGGAACATCAGGCCAACCTCAAGCATTGGTCGGAGCATTCAACATCAGTCGGGACACCTTGGACCACATCAGTCGGACACCGGCCGCTGGGCCATCAGCTGCAGGATCATCATATGGGCCCACTTCAGCCAGGACTTCAGCGGGGGGAGTTGTCCCACAGGGGACATGCACAGCTGGAACACAACCAGCTGTGGCAGCTGGTGCAGGGACATCGGCAGCATAACATAATGTTTAATTGTAACCATAAAGGACTAAATAATGCCGGCAACACCGGCCAGACTTAAGTCTGGAACATCAGTCAAAACATCGAGCATCAGTCGGAACATCAAACATCAGTCGGGACATCAAACATCATTCGGACATCAAACATCATTCGGGACATCAAACATCAGTCGGGACATCAAACATCAGTCGGGACATCAAACATCGGTCGGGACGTTAAACATCGGTCGGGACATCAAACATCGGTCGGTACATCAAACATCGGTCGGTACATCAAACATCGGTCGGGACATCAAACATCAGTCGGGACACCGGCCGCTGGGCCGTACCCCATGGCAGCCGGGCCATCACCTGGTGGATCCTCGACTGGGGCCATATCAGCGGGTGGGGTTGGGCCCCCGGGTGCATACTCAGCTGGAACACCATCGGCTGTGCTAACAGGTGCCGGGGCAACAGCAGCATAACATAATGTTAATTATTAACCTGTAACTAACTCAACAATGCCGTCGACATCGGCCAGACATACCTCCTGTGGGCCCATCAGTCGGTACAGCGGCCATAGGGCCGTGCCCCGTGGCAACTGGGCCAGCAACTGCAGGACATCGTATGGGGCCACTGCTGCCATCACTTGGGCTGGCGGGGCGGGCCCGCAGGAGGCATGCACAGCTGGAGCACCACCAGCTGGTCATGGTCAGCAGAACATAATGGGTAATTTTGCGCCCTAATAACTGGTGAGAATAAGCGCGGTGTAATACTTGAAGAATGGCTACAGTAATTAATTAATAGTGATACCCAATTAAATAGGTATAAGAAAACTGCTGGACCGTGCCCCACGGCAGCTGGGCCATCTGCTGCTGGGTCGTCTGGAACATACATCCTGTGAGCACATCGGACGGTACAGTGGCCACTGGGCCGTGCGCCATGGCAACTGGACCGGCAACTGCAGGATCATCATATGGGGCCGACATCAGCGGGCGGGGTCGTCCATCAGGGGACACGCACAGCTGGAGCACCACCACTGGGCCATCTGCAGCTGTGTCATGGTCAGCAGAACATAATGGGTAATTATGCACCATAAATAACTGGTGAAAATTAGCGTGACTTAATACTTGGAGATTGGCTACAGTTATTAATTAAAGGGATATCCAAATAAATAGGAATAATAAAAACCGCTGGATCGTGCCCCATGGCAGCTGGGCCATCTGCTGCTGGGTCGACATCCGGGGCCACATCAGCTGGGACGTCGCTGGCGGCTTGCCCCGTGGGGACACACTCAGCTGGGACACCACCAGCTGGCCCAGCAGCTGCTTGGTCATCAGCAGCGTAACGTAATGGGTAATTATTAACCATAAATTACTGGTTAAGAGCGGGTTTTGTAAAATGATCAACAGCCACAAACAAGTAATGGAATTAAACAAATGATAGATGGAACTAAATATAGGTCCTGTGTCAACGTCAGGGAACACATCAGCTGAGCCAACGACAGCAGAACGTAATGAGTAATCAGTAACCATAAGCAACTGGTTAAATTAGCGGGGTTGAATAGTTGAGTAAGACCCACGAACGAATAAATAAATTTACTAAAATTAAATTAATAGATGAAATAATTATAGGCCAAGTGACATCAGCAGGAATCGCGTCCGCTGGGCCAATGACAGCATGACACAATGGGTAAGCAGGAAACCACAAATAACTGGTTAAATAGCAGGTGGAATAGATGAATGAAAGCCACAAACGGATAGTTAAATAACTAGCAAATAAATAAATGAAATTATAGGCCATGGGTCATCATCAGGAATCACATCTGCTGGGTCAAAAGCAGCCCAGCGTAACAGGTAACCAGAACCACAAATAACTGGTTAAAATAGTGTATTCGTGTAAGTGTTTAATAGCCGCAGCTATTAGTTAAGGGACAAACGAATTAAATGAATAAACATAAGGCCATGAGTCATCGGCGTGAAACACCTCCACCAGGCCGACCGGGGCATCAGCTGAGCCAGCGTCAGTAGCTGGGCTTGGCCCCCAAGTGACGCTCGGCCGGGACACCCCCAGCCAGGCCAGCAACTGCTGAGCATCGGCTGCATACCATAATGGGGAGTAGTAACCATGAATAACGTAAAATTAGCGTGAATGAATATTTGTTGAATGGCCACAACGTGTAAAATAAGAAAAGAAACGGATTTGAGGTCATGATCATCGGCGGGACTCACAAACGCCAGACCGGCCAGGACAACAGCTGAGCCAAGCCGGGGCTTGGCCACCATGGGACATGTGCTCAGGCCGCACCCAGGGCCCAGGCAGGGCGACACCCGTGCCCGGGACGCTGCTGGGCCCCCCAGGGCACGCACAGTAATCACGTGCGCACGTACGTACGTGCACACGCTCGCACGTGCAATCCATGCCGGATGCCGTCCGCTAAGGACGGGGCCGAGCACCCGCTGGCCCGTGGCAGAGGGGCAGGAAGGCTGGACACGGCCCAGGGCGCGCGCTCCAAGGAGCTCCTTGCCGCGTGGGCGTCTCGACCAGGGCGTGGGCCCCGGGAACAGGCCCAGGCATAGGCCTGGAGCCTGGTCACATGTCGAGGTCGACTTGGCTTGGGCCCTAGGGGCCGGGCTCGAGGGCGGAGGGCCGCCCCCCCCCTAGCCACGTGGTGAGCACGGCCCAGGGCGTGCGCTCCAAGGAGTGCCTTGCCGCGTGGGCGTCACGACCGGGGCGTGGGCCCCGGAAACAGGCCCGGGCGTAGGCCTGGAGCCTGGCCACGTGTCGATGCCGACGTGGCTTGGGCACTAGGGGCCAGGCCCGAGGGCGGAGGGCCGCCCTCACCCGGCCACGTGGCGAACACGGCCCAGGGCGTGCGCTCCAAGGAGCGCCTTGCCGCATGGGCGTCACGACCAGGGCTCGGGCCCTGGGGACAGGCCACCTGGAGCCTGGCCACGTGTCGACGCCGACTTGGCTTGGGCCCTAAGGGCCAGGCCCAAGGGCCAGGCCCAAGGGCGGAGGGCCGCCCCCGCCCGGCCACGTGGTGAGCACGGCCCAGGGCGTGCGCTCCAAGGAGCGCCTTGCCGCGTGGGCCCCGGGGACAGGCCACCTGGAGCCTGGCCACGTGTCGACGCCGACTTGGCTTGGGCCCTAAGGGCCGGGCCCAAGGGCGGAGGGCCGCCACCGCCTGGCCACGTGGCATCAACGCCAAGGGCAAAGCGACCCAGAAAGCATCGCACGGCGGAGTCTGGCGCGGACCCTAAGGGCGCTCCTGCTTCCCCAGGGCAACAGGAGGCCAAGGTAGCTAGCTAAGGGGTACACACGGACCGCTAGGGGATGGCGCTTTTCACACGCCGCACTGGGGAGATCCTGACTAGATTAAACAGAAACTTCACTTTTACCTTGGCGATAGGAGTGTGGGGCAGGAGGCCCCTGCCGAAGCAAGTTGCGAGGTCGAGGGTACCAACACGTCCAGTAGAGCGAGGTCTGGGACCAGGGTAGTTTCGAGCACTGTTGTGGTGACTGTGAGAGTGAGGCTGATCCTCCCGCTCCTTTCCTATTTATAAGCTCCCATACCTTCCCGCGCAGGCCGCGGAAGGCGCTGCGCAAGTGTTTCTTTTCCCCCCTTTCAGAAAAATCTCCGCTTTTATGCAATCAGAGGTCATATTTTGGCAATTTTGCTTTGCAATTTACTTATTATTCATTTAATATTATTTACTTACTATTAGTATTTTTTAGTTTTAGTACATTTTATTTTGTTGTTTATGGGTAATTTATTTGTTTATTAGTATCACTTTATTTTGTCAACATCTTTTGGTATTGTTCCTTTTTTGCTATTTCTTTAATTTAGCATTTTTGCTTTGCATTTATTTTATTAATTTATTTACTTAATTATTTCTTCATATTATTATTTATTGGTTATTTTAGTACACTTTAATTTGTTATTCTTATGGGTTTTTTACTTGTTTATTCGTATCACTTTTGCCAATATTATTTGGCCTGGGTCCTTTTCTCTATTTTTTCTTTATTTTGACAATTTGCATTGGAATTTACTTAATATTATTCACTTAACATTTTACTTAATATTAGTAATTTTAGTTAATTTTAGTACATTTTATATAGTTATTATGGGTATTTTATTTGTTTATTAGTCACTTTATTTTGTCAACATCATTTGGGCTTGTTTCTTTTCGCTATTTCTTTATTTTAGCTTTTTGCTTTAAAAAGTTTTCTTAATTTTACTTACTATTATTTACTTCATATTATTACGTTATTAGTTACTTTAGTACACTTTAATTGGTTAATCTTATGGGTATTTGTTATTAGTATCTTTTTTTTGCTATGTTCATGTTTTAGTTGCTATAATGGTTCTATGGTTTTGTTTATAAATGTTTAGCTACATTTCTTCCCTTACCTATCTTGGTCGCCCGCTTATATTTTCCTTCTCTGCAGTACGGACAAGCTGGCCCACACCCACGAGGTGAAGAAGAGGACAAGGGCGGCGTCAACAAGAGGACAGCGACGGACGGGCGCCAGGACGCAACCGCCCAAGGCAAGGACGAAACCCGCCCGCTTCACCTCCCCCTCCACGGAGGCCTCTTCGGGAGGCTCGGACTCGGACGGCGACCACATCCGCAATACACGACCAACCGGCAAGGCCACGGGGGGCGCGGCTGTCCAACCACCACAACTTTCGGCCGCTGACAGGGCAACGCTCATTGCACAGGCTCGGACTCCCCCCTCAGGCTCGAGCCATCGGCAGACGATGAACCCCGACGGAACAGACGACACGGACGCCCTAACAAGGATCCCCCTCGGTGGACAGAGCTGTCCCAGCCAAGGGCTGGGACAGCCCTGGGGGTCGCGAGGCAGCACTGTCACCATGCTAGGCGAGCACGTTCCGCAGGCACTACGAGAGAAAGTCTGGGCAAACAAGTACATCGACTTGCGCGAGCTGCTGGCATATGAACGTGATGCCAGGCCCTCTGAGACACGACATGCTACTCCCTCTGAGGTCCAGTTGTCCACTAAGAACTTGCCGCCTCTGACACCGGAGCAGTGGGGGCACGGCTTCGACATTTTTGCTTCAATCTACTTGGAGCGACATCCCGCTGAGGGGCAGGCGCTTTTCACCTATGTCCGCTATGTGAAGTCCATGAAGCGCAACCACCGTGGCGACTGGATGTGGTACGACGAGGCGTTCAGGTGGGACAAGGAGAGGTCGGGCTGCCCTTGGACTGCACTAAGACTCGACCTGGAGATCCGCTAGGTACAACGGGCAGCGCAGGAGCGGATTCAGGTGGTGCCTCGCGCCGTCGGCTCCACAACTGAACGCTCCCTCTCCAATCCAAGGGCCTACGGACTACCACCTGGATACTGCTACGCTTTCCACGCAACCGGGACGGGCTGCACTGCCGCCTCCTGCTCCTACAAGCACTACTGCCCGCGCTGCCACAAGCAACACCCAGCCTACTGCCCGTGCCCCCAGGCCTAACCCCAAGTCACCATCGCCAAAGAGAAGCGTTCCCGTCGCCCCCCACAGGACAGGGGCAGGAAGAAGGACACACGTCACAACGCCAGTGGACGCAGACGCACTTGATGCTTTCCTGGTGGGTTACCCCCTCCGGGACTATGTTGTGGATGGCTTCCGGGGGGGGTTTCCTACTCGGTTACGTAGGGGCGCGGACCCCCTCTCCTCTCGTAACCCCACAGCAACTACGGCCCTGCCACATATAGTGGGCCCCATGCTCGACAAGGAACTGAGACTGGGGCGCATAGCGGGCCCCTTCGAGGTCCCCCCATTTGAGATCTTCAAGTGTTCTCCCATAGCCCTGAGAGAGAAGTCTGCGCCGGGCAAATACAGGCTCCTGCACAACCTCAGCTACCCCTATACCTCCGAGAGCGTGAACGTCAACATCCCGCGGGAGTCGACAACAGTGACCTACCAGTCCATCAACGACGCGGTGGCCTTGGTGGTCAGACGCTCGCCGGGGGCGCACTTGGCGAAGTGCAACATAGCAGAGGCGTTCCGGATCGTCCCAGTCCACCCCAGCGACTACCACCTTCTCGGCTTCGCATACGGGGGGCGGTACTACTACGAGAAGATGCTCAGCATGGGGGCTGCACCCTCCTGCAGGATCTTCGAGACGTTCTCCAGCGCCCTGCAATGGATCCTCGCGGAGAAGTTCGGCGTGCGGGATGTTGTGAAGGTGCTGGACGACTTCCTCTTTGTGAGTTCGAACTACGACGAGTGCTTGCAGAACCTGCAGGTCTTCACAGCCCTCTGCGAGCGCCTGGGCGTTCCCTTGGCCCCCACAAGACTGAGGGCCCCTGCCCCTGCCTCACCTTCCTTGAACTGGAAATCGACGCCCGACGGATGGAGACAAGGCTGCCGGACGACAAGAGGACGAAGTACATGGATGCGGTGGAAGACGCCCTGGGGGCCGAGAGCCTTCCCCTGCGGAACCTGCAGGGGATTATCGGCAAACTGCAATTTGCCACGACGGTCATACCAGGGGGATGGGCCTTCCTCCTCCGACTCCACCCGCTCACCCGAGGTGTGCAACGTCCCTCACGCCTCTGCCTACTGGACGCGGAGGCGAAGCTAGACTTGGGAGCCTGGCACACGTTCCTCGGCGCATTTAATGGGATAACGGTTTTCCCACCAGATGGTGGATGGGGGTGCACCACGTCCCTCTCGATGTGTGTGCGGATGCTTCCTCCAAGGGCTACGGACTCACACTCGGAGCAACCTGGTTCAGGGGTACCTGGCCAACAGCCTGGAGCCGGCTCAACATCGCGCTCCTCGAACTCTACCCTTTTTACATGGGGATATCCATCTTCGCATCAGTGTTAGCAAACAAGAGGCTTGTGTGTAAGTCCGACAACGCTGCTGTGGTAAATGTGCTACAATCTCTGTCTGCCAGGTGCCCCCTTCTCATGCAAATGGTCCGACCTCTGGCGGTCCTACTGCTTACCCATAATATTACGCTTCTTCCCTCACACCTCCTGGGCAAGTTAAACGGGGTTTGTGACGCTCTTTCCCGGTTGCAGGTACTGCCGCCCTCGCTCCTGCGAGACGCAGGACTCGCAGAGAGCCCAACCACCGTCCCGCTGCATCTTCTGCCCTGCATCTTCACCCTGAAACTGTAAGGACCCTGCTCGACTCACTGCAGCCCGCGACCCAGCGCACGTATCAACTTAAGTGGGCGGAGTACATGGCGTACGTATCGGCCGGCAAGAAACGGGAGCATCCCTTCGAGGCCTCGTCCTCGACCCTGGTGAATTTCCTGCAGTCGCTGCTGTCCAGGGGCTTGGCTTGCCGCTCTCTCAGCGCTTACCTTGCGGCGATCGCCTTCATGTCTAAGCTGCATGGCAGGGAAGACCCCACTCGCCAGTTCCTGGTCACACAACTGCTTAAGGGAGCGCGCAATAGGGCTCATCGGCTCCCCGCACGACGATTGCCCGTGACCAGACGACTACTGCATCGACTACTGGGGGCCCCTGCGAGGTGTCTGCCGCTCGACTTATGAGAAGACCTGCTACAGAGCGCTCTTCACCCTCGCCTTCTACGCCTGCCTCCGGCCAGGGGAGGTGACCTACGCGGGGAAGGGGCAACACACGCTACGCTTGCACCAGTTAACTTTATCACGGAAGGCGATCGACATCACGTTTGCCTCCTACAAGCACAGTGCAGGTCGTACCCCCACCCTAAGCCTGAGAGCAGACCCCTACAGCAAGTACTGCCCGGTCCGTGTCATTGCGAACTACATAGGGCGGCAGGGCAGGGAGCCAGGACCTATATTCCTAGACGAAACGGGCGCCCCGGTCACCAGACAAGATTTCACAAGGGTGCTCCGTGCCGCCGTACGAGCACTAGGACTGCCTCCAAAGGATTATGCACTGCACTCTTTCAGAATTGGCAGGGCCACGCAGATGTCCAAGGATGGCTTTGCGCCGGCAGGTGGAAAAGTGATGCGTTCCACTCTTATGTCAGGCACGACGTCATTACACTTCCTAGTTAAGTTCTTCTGCGGCCAGCAGGCACCTCGCCCTTCGGGGGGTGGGGGTCCGGCTGCGCTGGCCTGCGGAGTGGGGGTGCTGCGCCGGATCCCCAAGTCTAGGGCTGCCCGCAGTTACTTACCATATGTCAAGTGCACATTTGTAGTGCAAGTTGGGGTTTGCAGACTTTTCAAGTAACCTAGGAACTAGCATATCATTACCTTATCTTACGTGTATAAGATAAGATTAGATTAATTTAAGATATGTTTGATTGATATGATTAAGATGTGATTTGATTGATCTTAAGATATGATAAGATTACCTTATCATATATATCTTATGTGTTTACATAATTCTAATTTTATACATACTGTACTGGCTGTGCCACTCGATTTATAACTCTGGTGTTGTCTTTAATTATATCATTAAGCTGGTTGTGAGTATTGCAACATTACTTTGGGTACTTACTTCTTTAGTAACTTGGTTGTCTACCTGGTGACAGGACTGTTATTAATGTGCTACGACCTATTCACTTAGATGCTTTATGCAGTACTGTTTTTTTATTCAGTCATGTTACACGACAGCATTTTTTATTGTGGTCAGCAGTAGTCTTTAGACTTTATACAATAAACTAGGCCCCCCATCCTGGCTTGTTTTTTTATCCCCGATCAGAAATGGCCCCTGCTTAATTTGAATTAAGCGGGGAATTCTGGGAAGGATAAAAACATATACGCAGCGCTCCCCGAGAGCTGCGCGCGCAGTGATGGGGGGCGCATATTTAAGCAAACGCATAAGGACGCACCTTTTTGCCTGTTTCAGGGAACCTGCTCTCAGTAAACTCACACAAGCCTCACTGACTCCTGTCCTCACTATTGAACAAAAAACAAAATGCTCTGTACTTGTAAGAAATGTCGACATCTCTGTCCTATCAGCACCTAATAATATCAATCTCTCTCAAGACATCTCACACAGGAATGCTATTACTGTCATGGAGATATACCCAGTGCCCAATACAAAACACCTCAAGATCCAATTATATATGTTCCTCCCCTACAGAAGCTCAAAAACTTTTGCATCATGGGATTACCTGGTTGATACCTGGTTGATGGGGTTCTGGGAGTTCTTCTACTCCCCAAGCCCGGCCCGAGGCCAGGCTCGACTTGTGAGAGTTTGATCCACCAGGCTGTTGCTTGGAGCGGCCCGCAGAGCCACATACCCACCACAGCCCGGCTGATCCGGGACTTCTCTTAGGAAACAGTCCAGTTTTCTCTTGAAGATGTCCACGGTTGTTCCGGCAATATATCTTATAGTCGCTGGGAGGACGTTGAACAACCGCGGACCTCTGATGTTTATACAGTGTTCTCTGATTGTGCCTATGGCACCTCTGCTCTTCACTGGTTCAATCTTGCATTTTCTTCCAGATCGTTCACTCCAGTACGTTGTTATTTTACTGTGTAGATTTGGGACCTGGCCCTCCAGTATTTTCCACGTGTATATTATTTGGTATCTCTCTCGTCTCCTTTCTAGAGAGTACATTTGGAGAGCTTTGAGACGATCCCAATAATTTAGGTGTTTTATCTCGTCTATGCGTGCCGTATATGTTCTGCGCGCGCAGAACTTAACGATAACGCAGAACGATTAAAATCCTCAACACCAGCACTCCTCCATATCTCATTAGTCCAGTTGACTATCTTCCTTTGTTACAGTGTTTCAAATGCTACAAGTATAATCACGAAACACGTTTTTTTTAGTTTAGTTCATTTATTATGTACCCCATACCCATCTTGTGGGCGGTAGTGGAAAGGGTTACAGAGGCACATAATGGGCTCAGGGACTGAACCCCACAATTCATTTAGCTAAGCAAGTTACAATCTTGATGAGCTAGTTACAAAATTCAATATAAGTCGTCACATCAACAATGGGTTCGAGATCGACCTCAAGTACAGGTTCTAAATTAAGCAACTGACATATGTGGAGAGCTAGTGTCAAAATTTATATGTTTGTCCTGCACACCGCCTCCCATCCAGTGGGCAGCGGTGGATAGGTTACAATCACTCAGTTACTACCTACAGTTAGCAAACTGGGGATATTTGGCTAAAATTTCTGGTAGCAGATCATTTTGAATGAAATATTTACACATCGCTGGAACATTGGTTATAGAATTGTCTCTAAATTCACGTATCTTTTCGCACTCCATCACATAGTGGCGGAGGGTGTGCGAATAATTTTGTTGACACAGTTTACATTTGGTCAGGTCTACATCGGCAGATAATGAGAATTCCCAGAGATACTTGTAACCGAGTCTAAGCCGAGCAGCAGTAACATCTAGAAGTCTGCTGATTTTATTGGATGATCCATAGATGTGTGGCTCCTCTTGCATGATAGTATGATGATAGATGGAATTACTGGTGTCAATTTCACTTTGCCTCAGATCTACAAGATCTTGTTGAAGTTCTCGGTGTACTTCTGCTCTCAGATTGCTCATTGACAATCCAAGGTTACACTCAACGGCTCCTTTAAAGGCAGATTCTTTGGCTAACTTATCAGCTCTATCATGCATTCGGAGGCCAACATGAGATGGAGACCACATGAAATGGACTCTGTTACCATCCTTAATAATTTTGTTGTATTTGTGTCTAGCTTCGGACACGAGCATGTTACAGTTATGTCTTAAAGAGTTGAGAGCATTTAAGGATGATAAGGAGTCACTTACAATTAATGTATCAAGTTTGGAGACTTGTACACATTTCAGTGCAAGGATCAAGGCAAATAGTTCGGTCTGAAGGGTAGAGGCCCAATTGTTTATACGGACTCCCCACTCAAAGTACAAGCCATCGCCCATTGTCAGAACAACTGCACTTCCAGCTGCACCCGTGGTGCGGTGTAGGGAACCATCAGTGTATATGATTTGAGAGAGAGAATGCTCTGTGGACAGAGCATCAATATGGCTTAAGGCGTTGAGCTACGAAAATGTAAAAGCCCACAAATTTGCTCCAAATGCTCTGCTGAAGGCCATTTTTATACTCAGTGCTCTGCCCATATCCTAAAATGCACCAATTGCCAAGGTGCACACTCAGCAGTTGACAAATCTTGCCCTTTGAGAAAGCAAACCCTAAAATCTCTTCGCAATAACCAACCTCGCACTCATGCACAACCTCATTCTTCTTCATCAACCTCCCATAACCTGTCTCATCACCAAACAGCATCAGCCACCTCAATGTCCTATGCCAGTGTCCTCAATGCTTCACCTCACCAGCAACAACATCTCCATTATACTGCACAACAAACTCAATCCTCTCCACCTCTCTTCCCTCACCCACCACCTCCACCTTATTCTCCTCTTCAGAACCTTTCATATGAACGAGTCACTGCCTGTGTACAAGCTGCTTACTTGAAGGCTAAGGACGATGGCCGTGACTTTGCTGACTATCTTCCTATCTTTCTCACTCATAACGGCCTTCCTAGTATCTCTGTTCCTCCTACTCAGCTATTGCGCTCTGCTCCATTCTCGCCTACAGTCCTCACTCCACAAAACACCACGACTTCAGCTGAGGGAAATACTACAGTTCCCCCACAACGTCCTCCCAACCCACTCCTGACTGCTACAGAAAACGGTGCCACTGACCAAACAGCACATCCTGGACTATCCCAAACTGAATCATCCATGTCAAAAGCACTTTCAACCTCTTCTCCCAACATTGTCCCCTCCACTTCTAATCAGACTTCAAACGCTACAACCTCTGATACCTCTCACCCGGTCCCTGTTAATAAGCCTTCTGCCTGCCTCCATCCCCCACAACTCCAGTCATTTCTTCTGTAACTCATCTAAACACTAAACACTACCTGATAAACTCCCTGTAACCTACCTTACCCCTCTATTGTCAACCCATGTCTTATTTTTTTTTTTTTTTATTCAACGCTGTTTGTCTACATATTGTATTTGTGCTGCTTTTCAGTCATGTTCCCCCCTTTTTTTGTACCTTTATTTGTATCTGTTCTCAAAACATTTTATTCTTTTTGTTCAATTAGTATTAAGTTTTAGATACTAATGTTTTCTTGCCCGAAACGCATTGCGTAATAGTGGCTTTAGGCATTGTATGTACTAGCTCTATCTATAAATCGATCCACTTATGTAAAATCTCTCTATGTATGTACCTTTCCTGAATAAACATATTTATTTATTTATTTTATTTATATTTATCTCATCTCGTCCCGAGCCCGCTCAGCAACCCGTTGTCTTACTCCCACCTCCCGCTGTCAATTTCCCACAATTCCTACCACCCTCCTCCAAGATGCACCTTCTTCAGTAACTGCCCAAGTCATTGAATCACGTAAACCTCATGCTCCTGTACATGCACAAACCCCACCAGCACCCCATCAAAACCTAAAAATTCATAAAGATCATCCAATTCAATGTGCGGGCATATTTCTCCATCAGACACATGGTGTCAGATTTTATTGAGATCGAGAGACCTGATGTGCTATTATTAAATAGCACATACATTACGAACTCACATAAAATCAAACATCATGGTTACTCCTCTTACCAATCACCAGATGAAGCACATGAAGGAGTTGCAATACTCATCCGTTCTTCATACAAACACGAACTCTTACACACTCATTGGCTTCACAAACATTTCCTAGCCATTAAAGTTCACACACAGATGGGCTCTCTCATCATCTGCACAACCTACACCCGTCCTAACACCGACATTCCCATGAAAGATTTCATAACTCTCTTCAACCACACTCACTTGCCTGTTTTTCTGCTTGCAGACCTCAATGCACAACATCCCACATTCCACCACAATGCCACAAATCAGCATGGCAGACAGCTTCATCAAATATACACCCAAAAACATCTATTCTTTCTTGGCCCTGATTTCCCCACTTGTTTCACAAATACAGGTTCTGGGAGGCCTGATCTCATATTCACCAACAGACATGGCAGCAACTTGCAACACTTCATTTCACCAGGGCCCATTACGGGCTGTGATCATATTCCCTTAATTATCACAGTCTCCACAAATCCTATTCTCATCCCCAGTACTCCTCAATTCTCATACCATAGGGCAAACTGGGACATGTTCAAACAACACATTGATGACACTGATCTCACTTATGAATACAATGACAAACATCACACTGACATCGACACACAAGCACGCAACATACAAGACACCATCATTCATGCAGCAAACATCTCCATTCCTAAAACAACACACAAACCACATTTCACTTTCACCCCCTCCATTCGCTCAAAACGCCTCTTAGCTTGTTATCACACTAGAGTCTTACAAAACATACATCGTCATGGACAAATACTATGGGACCTAACAGCATTAAAAATCCACATCCTTAACAGCCTAGATGAAGATCACACAAAACATTGGAAACACCTCATAGAACAAGCAGAACAATACAGAAAACTGACACTCAAGAATTCTGGAAACAAATTAAACGATTACAAGGATCAACTCACACACCGTTTAAATACCTTCTTCATAATAACAACAAAATCACTGATCCTGATGCAGTACTCAACATTTTTAAACACCACTGGAACAAATCTTTCACCCACATCCTCCTGAACCATTTGCACGCCCCTAACATTGAAAGAGTCGAAAACTGGATACACCAAAATAGACAAGCAACTACACCAGACGACCTCATCCACCTTGACAATCTCAATTCAAACACTGAACTACAGACTCCCCTAACTCTAGCTGATGTCAAGACAGCTCTCATGGGCACTCGTCGTAGAGCCCCTGGTGCGTCTGGCATTGGACATATCCTTCTTAGACAACTCCCTGCTTCTATCATAATGCTATCACTAACCTATTCAACGCCTTCCTTGCCTCTGGATACTTCCCTCTCAACTTTAAGTCTGCCACAGCCGTTCTTATTCCAAACCTGGAAAACCCCACACTGACCCAAAGAACTACAGACCCATCAGCCTTCTAGAGACACTTGGCAAAGTCTTTGAAAGGCTGATCAACCAGATACTTAAAACCCACCTAGAACACAATGACTTACTCACTAACAAACAGTTTGGATTTCGGCCTCACCGGTCCACTCACGACGCCTTAAACATCATGACCAACTACCTCAGTATCAATCAGCACCAAAGACTCAAGACTGCACTCATCACTAAGGACGTTGAAAAACCTTTGACACTGTTTGGCATGACGGTCTAAAATTCAAACTATGCAACAACTTTAATCTTCCCCTTATCACCACCAAACTTCTTTCTAACTACTTAGACAATAGGACAATGAGAATTAAGTTCCTCCGACAACACTCTGACTACTTCAACTTACATGCCGGTGTTCCCCAAGGTTCTGTTCTTGCCCCAACACTCTACATCCTATACATCAATGACATTCCTGACCCTGTTCATCACACTTCATTAACCATATGCTACGCCGATGATGTCTCTCACCTTGTCACCAGCACCACCATTGATACACTAACAAACAGAGCACAAAGAGAACTTGATGTTGTCACTGAATGGGAGTACAAATGGCGTATAAAAACCAACTCCAGCAAATCCAAAATTACATACTTTTTCTGTAAAAGAACCATTCGCCCTATTCCTCTTAAACTCTATTCATACACTCCAAATCCTACTTATATCTCTGTGTCTCCCTCCTCCACAGTCCTTGGACTCACATTTGATCGACAACTACTCTTTCACACACACATTGCACAGAAACATGCAATAGCTCTTCAAGCCATGAAAAACTGAACAGACTCAGATTTGCAAAACCTGACACAAAAATGCACCTTTACAAAGCACTTATTAGACCTCTCCTAACATATGCTCCACTAGCTCTCTCTCTATCTTCACGTACTAACAAACTAAAGCTTCAAAGAATACAGAATAGAGCACTAAGATGGGTACTCAACACCCGATGGGAAGAGTTTATTACCAGTCAAAGTCTCCATGAAAGTACGAAATGTATACTAGAAAACTTTATCAGACAGACAAATTGATAGACTACTCACTTATCATGAACAACATATTGATTTTCTCCTACACACTCTCAGACGACCACGACACACTCATGACCTCTTCTCTACCATCCATGATCCTCCTCCTAACTCTGTATTTCGATAAACTTTAGCTCTCAACACCCAGCATCCACCATCATACATATTCAACTCTCAACAACCAGCACAAACCATCCGTAAAAGTTCAGCCCTGACGCTCTTGAGCAATCACTGCGATGATGTGTGTTTTGTGATGTCCCTGCTGTTGTCGCTGAAACACCCGACTGAGTCCCTGCCTCGAACGCCGCAACCAAAAGATACGCAGCTGGGTTTAGCCCTGGCACTTTTC
>WNGS01169291.1:0-11104 GCA_020271785.1 Procambarus virginalis
CAGTCTGGTAGGTGACTGTGACTGTTTGTGTGTGTGTGTGTGTGTGTGTGTGTGTGTGTGTGTGTGTGTGTACTCACCTATATGTACTCACCTATATGTGTCTGCAGGATCGAGCATTGACTCCTGGATCCCGCCTTTCGAGCATCAGTTGTTTACAGCAATGACTCCTATCCCATTTCCCTATCATACCTGGTTTTAAAATTATGAATAGTATTGGCTTCCACAACCTGTTCCTTAAGTGCATTCCATTTTCCCACTACTCTCACGCTAAAAGAAAACTTCCTAACATCTCTGTGACTCATCTGAGTTTCTAACTTCCATCCATGTCCCCTCGTTCTGTTACTATTCCGTGTGAACATTTCGTCTATGTCCACTCTGTCAATCCCTCTGAGTATTTTATACGTTCCTATCATGTCCCCCCTCTCCCTTCTTCTTTCTAGTGTCGTAAGGCATAGTTCCCCCAGGCGCTCCTCATACCCCATCCCTCGTAGCTCTGGGACGAGTCTCGTTGCAAACCTCTGAACCTTTTCCAGTTTCATTATGTGCTTCTTTAGATGGGGACTCCATGATGAGGCGGCATACTCTAAGACTGGCCTCACGTAGGCAGTGTAAAGAGCCCTAAATGCCTCCTTACTTAGGTTTCTGAATGATGTTCTAACTTTTGCCAGTGTAGAGTACGCTGCTGTCGTTATCCTATTTATATGTGCCTCAGGAGATAGATTAGGTGTTACGTCCACACCCAGGTCTCTTTCGCGCGTCGTCACAGGTAGGCTGTTCCCCTTCATTGTGTACTGTCCCTTTGGTCTCCTATCTCCTAGTCCCATTTCCATAACTTTACATTTGCTCGTGTTGAATTCCAGTAGCCATTTCTCTGACCATCTCTGCAACCTGTTCAGGTCCTCTTGGAGGATCCTGCAATCCTCATCTGTCACAACTCTTCTCATCAACTTTGCGTCATCCGCAAACATCGACATGTAGGACTCTACACCCGTAAACATGTCGTTAACATATACAAGAAATAGAATTGGTCCCAGCACCGATCCTTGTGGTACTCCACTTGTTACTGTTCGCCAGTCCGACTTCTCGCCCCTTACCGTAACTCTTTGGCTCCTTCCTGTTAGGTAGTTCCTTATCCATGCTAGGACCTTTCCCCCTACCCCCGCCTGCCTCTCGAGTTTGAATAGCAGTCTCATGTGCGGTACTGTATCAAAGGCTTTTTGGCAGTCCAGAAATATGCAGTCTGCCCAACCATCTCTGTCCTGTCTTATCCTCGTTATTTTATCATAGAATTCCAGAAGGTTTGTTAGGCACGATTTCCCTGTCCAGAACCCATGTTGATGCTTGTTCACAAATCTAATGTTCTCCAGGTGTGCAACCAGTCGTAGCCTAATTATTCTTTCCAGTATTTTACAGGGGATGCTTGTCAGTGATACAGGTCTATAGTTAAGTGCCTCCTCCCTATCGCCTTTCTTGAAGATCGGCACGACATTTGCCTTCTTCCAGCAACTGGGCAATTCTCCCGACATAAGTGACTCATTAAAGATCATTGCCAGAGGCACGCTGAGGGCCTGCGCTGCTTCTCTTAGTATCCACGGTGATACTTTGTCTGGTCCTACTGCTTTAGATGCATCTAGAGTTGTCAACTGTTTCATTACCTCCTCCACTGTCACCTCTATATCTGATAGTCTTTCATCTAGGGTAACCCCTTCCAACAATGGGAGCTGCTCGGGCTCGGTAGTGAACACTCCATGGAAACTGGCATTCAGTGCCTCACAGATTTCCTTGTCACTTTCAGTATATGTCCCCTCTGCCTTCCTTAGTCTTGTCACTTGGTCGTTCACCGACATTTTTCTTCTTATATGACTGTGTAGTAGCTTAGGTTGTTTTTTCGCTTTGATTGCAATATCGTTCTCATAGTCCCTTTCCGATGTCCGTCTGATGTTAATGTAATCGTTCCTAGCTCTGTTGCATCTGATCCTGTTGTCCTCTGTCCTTTGTCTTCTGTATTTCCTCCACTCCCGCCTGCTGGCCATTTTTGCTTCCTGACACTGTCTATTAAACCATGGGTTATTATATTCCTTCTTATTTTTTCCCTTTACTGTTGGTATAAATCTCTCTTCGGCCTCTTGGCATTTCTGTATGACTAGGTCCATCATATCTTGGACTGTTTTTCCTCTAATTTCTTCCTCCCACTGCACTTCTCCCAGATAGTCCCTTATCCTCCTATAGTCCCCTTTCCTGTAGTCAACTCTCCTTTCCCAGATCTCTTGTCCCATGGTCACAAGTTTGAATTCCATCATGTAGTCAAAGACTAGGACACAATGGTCACTGGCCCCTAGAGGTATTTCATGCTCCAAATTCTCGATATCTTCTACGTTCTGGGTGAAAATCAGGTCTAATAGGCTCGGTGCATCTCCTCCTCTTTCCCTTGTGTCTTCCTTCACATGCTGTGTTAGGAAATTCCTGTCTATAACATCTACTAATTTTGCTCCCCACGTTTCGTCCCCTCCATGGGGATTCCTTGATTCCCAATTTATCTCTCCATGATTTAGGTCCCCCATGATCAGCAGCTTCGCTCTCATTCTGTGGGCTAGTGTTGCTGCCTTCTGCAGTTCATCTATGCATGCCTTGTTGTTGTCATCATACTCCTGTCTGGGTCTTCTACTGTTTGGTGGGGGATTGTAGATTACCAAGATCACAATCTTCCTCCCATCTACTGTCAAAGTTCCATGTATGAAGCTTGTGCACTCATTGGTAACCCGATTTCCCAGGTCTTCAAACTTCCATTTCCGCTTTATTAGGAGTGCCACTCCCCCTCCCTGTCTCTGTGTCCTCTCTTTTCTTATCACCTGGTACCCTTCAGGAAAGATTGCATCTGAGATCATGTCATTAATTTTAGTTTCCACAATTGCAACTATGTCAGGATTTGCCTCACTCACTCTTTCTTTTATCTCTTCTGCTTTATTAGATACCCCATCAGCATTGGTGTACCAAACCTTGAGATTCTTCATGGAAACTCCTGTACCAGAGTTCTCCCTTCCTCTGGGGGTCTGGGGGGATCTGGGGGGTGTCTGGGGGGTGACTGGGGGCAGGGGGGACCTGGGGGATCTGGGGGGTGTCTGGGGATGACTGGGGGTGGGGAGGATCCGGGGGGTGTCCGGGGGATCCGGGGGGTGTCTGGGGGGTCCGGGGGGTGTATGGGGGGTGAAAGAGGTCGGGAGGGGTGCTTGGGGGTTAATGGGGGCTGGGCTTCTAGGAAGGTAGGTAGGAGGGTTTGGGGTAGGGCCTGGGTAGGTAGGTCTGGAGTAGGAAGGGCATACTGGGTCTGAAGATTAGGGAGGGTCTGATAGGCATAGAGGGGTTGCCAGATAGCGTAAGGTTGGGAGTCAGATAGAGGTTGAGAGGTCGGGAGGGGGAAGGATAGAGAGGGTGGGGGGAACCTCCCACCCCCCTCGCAAGGGTGGGGGGTCACATGGAAGGAGAGGGGATGAGGAGGGGTGAGGGCTGGGTAGGTTTTGGGGGTTGAGGGGATGAGGGCTGGGTGGGTTTTGGGGTTGAGGGGATGAGGGCTGGGTGGGTTTTTGGGGTTGAGGGGATGAGGGCTGGGTGGGTTTTGGGGGTTGAGGGAATGAGGGCTGGGCGGGTTTTGGGGGTTGAGGTGATGAGGGGTCCTTTGAATGTGGGATGAAATTGACTGCAGTGGGGTCAGAGGGGTCAAGGGAGGTGTTGGGGAGATAAGCCGGGGCAAGGAGGTCTGATTTGGGGAGGGAGTAACCTGAGAAGCAGTTGTGAGAAGCTGGTTATCCTGGGGTGGATTAGCAGTGGGGCGTGTACCTATGCTCAAATGGGAAGAGTTGTATCGTGGAAGTTTGCTTGCTCTGTGGGCTACCTGCTCCTCCTTCGTCATGAATTTGTCAATATATACGTTGAAGTAACTTTCGCTACCTCTGAGCAAGTGTTTGTGATTCAGTATGTAATCAACTGCCTCTTCGTTGGTGAACTGCACCAGGACAGGACGTTTTCTGTTACAGTTGTATGGTCCAATGCGGCGGTGGACTTCCACTTCATTCCCTGCCATATGGGCTCTCATGTCCCTCAAAATCCCTGTAGCTCCAAATCCTCAATCTCCATCCTTTCCTGCCTGGATGGTGCCCTGACTTCAAGCAATCCATGAATTATGATTGTCCTCTTTCTCAGGTCAGGGTCATGCTGGTAGCCCCCTCCCTGGCTGACCCCCACCCCTCCCACTCCCGCTACTCCACCTACTCCTACTACCCCTTCCCCTGCCAAGCCTCCCCATGCCTGCCAAATTCATTAGCAAGCCTAGTTATTTCTCCTTGCCATTCTACCCTGNTGGCCACAAATTGTTGCACTAGAAAATGGAAGCGGCTCGCGGATTTGACATACTGTCCCGTTTCTGTTTTTGGGTCCTCTGGTAGGTGCGCATAAGGCCACTCTAGTACGACAGTTTTTTGACGTTGGGGAGCTTAGGAGGACGAGCTGCGTGACAGGTACAAGTACAGGTCTGTAGAGTGTTTGTGGCCTGCAGACCACTATTGCTGCACTTTGCAAGCTTTACCCCTTGTCATTCTGGCTACAACCACGAACCGAACGGAAAAGGAGCTGTAGGTTCTCTACACAATACACACAGAAATCACATTAGCGTGATGCATCACAATTCCCCCAATGCATGGGGAATTGTGTAAAATCCTGGTTTGTGTCTCGGAGAGGCTGCAGATCCGAGTAAGGTCAGTAGAACTTCCGGTTGCAATTCTTTTACCATGTCGTAGCTGAGTCGACTAAGGCAGCATCTAGATCCTCTCGGACGTAGGTTTCAATCCTCGTCACGGCCCTTGTGGATTTGTTCATATGTAGGTTCTCTGCTTCCAAAACGTTTTACCCAATTACCTGAGGGCCACTAACATGCTATAGTAGCCTCGAAGATGCTAGCAAGTAAGTAATTATCAAAAGAAGGCACCAAACCGGGAAGGCTATGTAGCACCATCAAATGTGCGGAATAATCAGAGGGCGCTAAATATCACCAAGGATGCCAATACGAAAAAAAACGCATAAGGCGAACGATATCAAAAGTATCCGAGTCACCAAGAATTCTATCGAGGGACAGGTGACCGCGAGGGGCGTCGGAAAGCAAGACACACGCTCGTCCCGGAAGTCAGGACATTCAAGAAGGACATGCACGACCGTAAGAGGGACAATGCAATTAGGACAATAAGGAGCAGGGCGGCGCTCCATCAAGTGACCATGGTTAAGCGAGTATGGCCAATACGCAACCTCGCCAGAGCAGTTTCCCATCGCCGGTTACGGTGATAGGAGGACGGCCACGAGGAACACAACATTAAGAGTACGGAGTTTGTTACCAGTAACAGACGACCAAGAAGCCTGCCAACGGGTAAGGATGGAGGAATGGATAACCGGGTAAAAGTCGGAATATGGAATACCTTTACGAGAGATGGGACAAGAGCGGACAGCTTCCTTGGCGGCAGCATCCGCACGCTCATTTAAAGACACACCAATATGGCTGGGACCCAAAAACTCAACCGACTTAAACTTACTGTGAACAAGAAACAGCCAATGCTGGATCTCGACAACTACTGGATGAACCGATTAAAGGACCCGAGAGCCATGAGGGCACTACGAGTCAACAACAACACAAAGGAAGACTGACAACGAGAAAGCAGGAGACGAAGAGCATAGAGAATAGCACAAAGCTCTGCTGTAAAGATGCTAGTCTCCGGAGGTAAGCGACACATATAAGTGCGATCAGGAAAAACAACAGAGTAGACAACACCATCCTCAGACTTAGACCCATCGGTGAAGACAGAAACGGAGCGGGAGTGAGAAGAAAAGTGCTTAAAGAAAATGCGTTTTAGAACCGTAGGACGGGGTAAAAGCTTTAGTGACACGGGTCAAGGATGTACAAAACTGCGGAAGGGGGACTCTCCATGGGGGCAAAGAAGGAACAACACGAGGAGAAACATTAGAAACATGAATGGAAAGAGAATCCTGTAAGCGAGATAACCGGACAGAAAGAGGGAGGTGGTGAAGAGGAACAGGAACCGCAGGGGGGGTAAAAGTTAAAGCACGACAGAGGCGAGAGGAAGGCTGTTGTAAGGACCGCGCAAGATAGCGAAGACAGTAGCGATCACGGCAGTCCTGGAGAGACAGGAAGCCAGTGTCAACATACAAGCTAAGGACGGGAGTCGAACGAAAGGCACCAGAACTGAGGCGTAGCCCAGTATGGTGCAAAGCGTCAAGATGGCGAAGAGCAGAAGGAGAAGCAGACGAGTAAGCAGGGCAACCATAATCGAGCTTAGACAGGACAAGAGAGGAATGCAAAGCAAGGAGAGTGCGCCTATCCGCTCCCCAAGAAGTATGGGACAATACTCGAAGGAGGGTAAGGGCCTTAGAGCACTCAACACGGAGGTAAGAGATAAGGGGAGACCAAGACAAACGAGTGTCAAGGAATAACCCCAAAAGCTTCGCGGAATCATTGTACTCAAGGGGATGACCATAAAGTGACAAAGAGGGACGAAGAACGACCCGATTCCAAGTAAAAGACATGGCACAAGTCTTAGAAGTAGAGAATTTGAAGCCATGATCGGTGGCCCAAGACGACACGGCATCAATCGCAAGTTGGGTGTCCAGTACGAGCCACGTACCCGGGGTGTCCAGTACGAGCCACGTACCCTGGGCAACCAGTACGAGCCACGTACCCGGGGTGTCCAGTACGAGCCACGTACCCGGGGTGTCCAGTACGAGTCACATACCCGGGGTGTCCATTACGAGCCACATACCCGGGGTGTCCAGTTTGAGCCACATACCCGGGGTGTCCAGTACGAGCCACGTACCCGGGGTGACCAATACGAGCCACATACCCGTGGTGTCCAGTACGAGCCACGTACCCGGGGTGTCCAGTACGAGCCACGTACCCGGGTGTCCAGTACAAGCCACGTACCTGGGGTGTCCAGTACGAGCCACGTACCCGGGGTGACTAGTACAACCCACGTACCCGGGGTGTCCAGTACGAGCCACATACCCGGGGTGTCCAGTTTGAGCCACATACCCGGGGTGTCCAGTACGAGCCACGTACCCGGGGTGACCAATACGAGCCACATACCCGTGGTGTCCAGTACGAGCCACGTACCCGGGGTGTCCAGTACGAGCCACGTACCCGGGGTGTCCAGTACAAGCCACGTACCTGGGGTGTCCAGTACGAGCCACGTACCCGGGGTGACTAGTACAACCCACGTACCCGGGGTGTCCAATACGAGCCACATACCCGGGGCGACCAGTACAAGCCACGTACCCGGGGTGTCCAGTACGAGCCACGTACCCGGGGCGTCCAGTACGAGCCACGTACCCTGGGCGACCAGTACGAGCCACGTACCCTGGGCGACCAGTACAAGCCACGTACCCGGGGTGACCAGTACAAGCCACGTACCCGGGGTGACCAGTACGAGCCACGTACCCGGGGTGACCAGTACGAGCCACGTACCCGGGGCGACCAGTATGAGCCACGTACCCGGGGTGTCCAGTACGAGCCACATACCCGGGCGACCAGTACGAGTCACGTACCCGGGGTGACCAGTACGAGCCACGTACCCGGGGTGTCCAGTACGAGCCGCATACCCGGGGTGTCCAGTACGAGTCACGTACCTGCGGTGTCCAGTACGAGCCACGTACCCTGGGTGTCCAGTATGAGTCACATGCCCGGGGTGTCCAGTACGAGCCACTTACCCGGGGTGTCCAGTACGAGCCACATACCCGGGGTGTCCAGCACGAGCCACGTACCCGGGGTGACCAGTACGAGCCACGTACCCGGGGTGACCAGTACAAGCCACGTACCCGGGGCGACCAGTATGAGCCACGTACCCGGGGTGTCCAGTACGAGCCACATACCCGGGGTGTCCAGTACGAGCCACGTTCCCGGGGTGACCAGTATGAGCCACGTACCCGGGGTGACCAGTACGAGCCACGTACCCTGGGTGTCCAGTACGAGCCACGTACCCGGGGTGTCCAGTATGAGCCACGTACCCAGGGTGTCCAGTACGAGTCACGTACCCGGGGTGTCCAGTACGAGCCACGTACCCTGGGTGTCCAATACGAGCCACGTACCCGGGGTGACCAGTATGAGCCACGTACCCAGGGTGTCCAGTACGAGTCACGTACCCGGGGTGACCAGTACGAGTCACGTACCCGGGGTGTCCAGTACGAGTCACGTACCCTGGGCGACCAGTACGAGCCATGTACCCGCGGTGTCCAGTACGAGCCACGTACCCGGGGTGTCCAGTATGAGCCACGTACCCAGGGTGTCCAGTACGAGTCACGTACCCGGGTGTCCAGTACGAGTCACGTACCCGGGGTGTCCAGTACGAGCCGCGTACTCGGGGTGTCACGTGATAGATCTGACGTTTTTGACTCGTTTCGTGCGCGTGCGTGCGTACGTGATTGCTTTACTACACTCACGTGTTTGTGCCTGTGGGGTTCAAGTTTCAGCTCTTGGATCCCCTTCCTCGTGCGTTAAGTAATATTTTACCACTATTCCTGATCTGTTTCTCAAGGTGGCGTCCATAACCTTTTCTTCTGCTGATTTTACTGTCAATATTCCCGGATTTGCCACCCAATCATTCCCTTCAATATTTTGTATGTCTCTATCACGTCTCCACTCTTCCCCATTCTCTCTGCTCCAGCGCCGCTATGATCATGACTTACTTTATATATATATATATATATATATATATATATATATATATATATATATATATATATATATATGCAAACAAGCCTGAATGATCCCCAGGACTAGATATATATATATATATATATATATATATATATATATATAACTGAAAACTCACACCCCAGAAGTGACTCGAACCCATATTCCCAGGAGCAACGCAACTGGTATGTACAGGGACGCCTTAAACCACTTGACCATCACGACCGGACAATAAGGAAGTGATAGCCGAGGCTATATGAACCACTTCCTCGCCGGCACAAAAATGAGGTGATTTGATAAAATGATATGCCCAAGATTACCATCCGAGTGCCGGCGGGGAAGTGGTTCATATAGCCTCGGCTATCACTTCTTTATTATCGGTCGTGATGGTCAAGTGGTTTAAGGCGTCCCTGTATATACCAGTTGCGTTGCTCCTGGGAATATGGGTTCGAGTCACTTCTGGGTGTGAGTTTTCAGTTATATATATATTATATATATATATATATATATATATATATATATATATATATATATATATATATATATATATATATATATATATATATGTCGTACCTAATAGCCAGAACGCACTTCTCAGCCTACTATGCAAGGCCCGATTTGCCTAATAAGCCAAGTTTTCATGAATTAATATATTTTCTCTAATTTTTTCTATGAAATGATAAAGCTACCCATTTCGTATGTATGAGGTCAATTTTTTTTTATTGGAGTTAAAATTAACGTAGATATATGACCGAACCTAACCAACCCTACCTAACCTAATCTAACCTATCTTTATAGGTTAGGTAGCCGAAAAAGTTAGGTTAGGTTAGGTTAGGTAGGTTAGGTAGTCGAAAAACAATTAATTCATGAAAACTTGGCTTATTAGGCAAATCGGGCCTTGCATAGTAGGCCGAGAAGTGCGTTCTGGCTATTAGGTACGACATATATATATATATATATATATATATATATATATATATATATATATATATATATATATAAATATATATATATATATATATATATATATATATATATATATATATATATATATATATATAATGGTGTATATTGGCAGCAGGTTTTCTTTAAACATGTCTCATTAAATATGTCCGCATATTCTGTATTTACTAACTTCTGATTTAGGGCTTCCATCCCTCTAACTATTTTCTTAGCATCAGAGCTTAGCTGAAATAGGAGTTCTCCAAAACTCATTTTCGTAATTTCCGGGTGAAGAAAAGAGGTAAATTACTATAGAATGTATTACACTTATTATACAATATGCACAACGTTTCGAACCTCCATGGTTCATTCTCAAGTGAATGAATTTTACAATGTGATTTGATTTATACCCGCACTGGGTCAGGTGATAAGATAATAAAAGTGAAAACAAAAGGGGATACAAAGGGATATAAGTGGGGTCACACATATGAACATAAGAATATAGGTAACCGCAGAAGGCCTGTTGGCCCATACGAGGCAGCTGGTATCTACATACAAAGATTAATCCAGTGTAATTGGCCTGTTATGTAGAACATTGTCTTCTGTGGTGGCATCGTTATGTTCTGGTCTTGTCCTACTCTCATTGTGGGTAGGGTAATAGTTCCGTGATTTGGGTGTCATGGTAGGTTGTTCTATTTTATGTGGATGCTTCAAGAATTTGTAATCTTCTTGCATCTTGTGTTTTGTCTATTATGCATGTATTTTTGTTCACATTTCTCTTGTTAGGGTGATGTCATGGGCTTGTCTCATGTGGTTCCTAGGGGCACCGGATTGAAGATGGCACATCAAACGCCTCGTCAGCTTGGTCGACGTCATACCTATGTACTTAGATTGAAGGTTACATCCTTCGTGGGGGCAAGTGTACATGTATACAACGCTTGACTGCTGTAGAGGGTTCTCTGTCGGCTTCGGGCTGTTTTGATAAGGAGTTCGGAAGTCTTCTTGGTTTATAGAATATTATCAGGTTATGTTTTGGTTAGGAGTAGTGCTTTTTACTCCTTTACGGATTATTCTTTCATTATTCTTCCTCTTTTATATGTTCACTGTGCATGGTTGATTTGTAGTATAATTTTATTGGAGGTATTGTGGTTTCTGCTCTATGTTCTGGATTATACCAGCGGTCCAAGTGTCTTCTTATAGCAGCGTTTATCTCCACGTTGCTATATCCGTTGTTCACCAATACCTTGAGTTACTCTTTCAAAACTCTCTACTCACGTTGCTCCATTCAGAGCAGTGGATAAGCGCTCGACGAATATAAGCATTGAGAACACTGGCTTTGTATCTTTGGGGGAACTCACTTCTACCGTTCAGGATTTCTATGTTGGGGGCTTGGTATATACGTTGGTGCTTAAAGAGGTTCTG
>WNGS01169291.1:13306-58950 GCA_020271785.1 Procambarus virginalis
ACGGTACATCCAGGAGGGCAGCGTGCGGCGGTGACGTGTACCGTCGCCCACCACCACATGAAGGGTCCACACGCCGTGGTGTGGTACCAGGGCGCCCGCAGACTGGACTATGATGCCCCGAGAGGCGGAATAGCTCTCCAGGTCTGTACCTCTTGTGTGTATGGCCGGTGTGTGTGTGTGTGTGTGTGTGTGTGTGTGTGTGTGTGTGTGTGTGTGTGTGTGTTGTGTGTGTGTGTGTGTGTGTGTTGTCAGCCACCTATGTGTCCTGGGTCTTGGATGTATCCCACATATGCAGGTGTGTCCTCTCTCACTGTCAAAGGTCCTCTTGGAGTTGCTGGTTCTCTCCACGTCGTAGAGGAGAGTTAACAAGCTTTATATCTTAAGCGGAAAATGTTTGCTTCTGTACCATAAAAACATTAGTTTTCCCCCGGGCAGGTAATGATTTTGTCACGCCAGATGTCAATTATTTACACGTGTAGTGTGACTAGAGTGCTCCTGTGGAGTACACCATGAAGACGAGGGGACCTCAGAGTATTGTAACGGAACTACTCCTGTGGAACATCTGCTTCAGTGACACCATAGTTCCTACCCGAAGCCGGCGCCCATGTTAATGTCTGAACGCTGACGCCTCTGGAGACAATATGATGAGAATCACATTGATAATAAACTTAAAACTCTTGATCGTGAGGACGAGAGAGGCCAGCTATTGTTGCCTCAAGATAAGACCCAACTAAAGACTACTTCAAGGAGACGCCAAATATATATCTCATAAGACTAGACTAGATGCGGGCAGACCTCGCATCGACACCACCAAGACCAGAAACCAGGACAAGGTGAAAGATTTTGCACGCGTGCTCGAGGAAGCTCTCCCTAGCCCAGTCGGGGTCATTGCCTGTAAAAGATGGGAGCACTTCAGAAACGCTGTGTTCAACGCTGCCATTTCCACCTTCGGCAAGAAGACTAGCAGGTCGGCTGACTGGTTCGAGGCTCACTCGGAAGAGATGGCACCTGTCATTGAAGAGAAGAGAAACGCCTTGGCAGCCTACAAAGCCTGCCCAAGTCGGCGCAACTTACAGATCCTTCGGGCCATCCGCTGCAAAGTACAGCAGAGCGCCAGGCGATGTGCCAACAACTATTGGCTCCAGCTCTGCTCCCAGATACAGACTGCAGCGGATACAGGCAATGTAAGGGGAATGTATGACGGCATCAAGCAGGCCCTTGGCCCAATCCAGAGGAAGACCGCTCCTCTGAAATCTGCCACTGGCGAGGTGATTCAGGACCAGACACTGCAGCTGAAGCGCTGGGTCGAGCACTACTCTGAGCTATATGCCAGGGACAATGTGGTCACCGAAGACGCCCTGAGCTCCATTGAGTGTCTGCCTGTGCTAATGGAGCTCGACAGCGAACCGACCCTCGAAGAACTCAGTGATGCCCTAGACTCCCTTGCTCCTGGTAAAGCTCCTGGCAAAGATGGCATTCCTGCTGAGACCTTGAAGTGCTGCAGAGGTAGCCTGCTCATGGAGCTGCATGAAATTCTCTGCCTCTGCTGGGAAGAAGGAGAGGTGCCACAGGACATGAGGGATGCCAACATCGTCACGCTGTATAAGAATAAAGGTGACAGGGGCGACTGCAACAACTACCGTGGAATCTCCCTCCTCAGTACTGTCGGAAAGCTGTTTGCTCGAGTCGCATTGAAGAGGCTCCAAGTACTTGCAGAGAGAGTCTATCCAGAATCACAATGCGGATTCAGAGCTGACAGGTCCACAATCGACATGGTCTTTTCCCTCAGACAACTGCAGGAGAAATGCAGGGAACAGAAGCAGCCACTCTTCATAGCCTTCATAGATCTGACGAAGGCCTTCGACCTCGTCAGCAGGGATGGCCTGTTCAAGATCCTCCCCAAGATCGGATGCCCACCCAGGCTCCTCAGCATCATCAGATCTTTCCATGAGAACATGAGGGGCACTGTGGTCTTTGATGGACTAACATCAGACGCCTTTGACATCCGAAGTGGAGTAAAGCAGGGCTGCGTACTGGCTCCAACCCTATTCGGGATTTTCTTCGCAGTTATGCTACGGCACGCCTTCGGATCTGTCATGGAAGGCATTTACCTCCGGACCAGGTCGGATGGAAAACTCTTTAACCTCGCCAGGCTGAGAGCCAAGACGAAGGTTCGGCTGAGGTGTCTGCGCGACTTCCTTTTTGCCGACGACGCAGCAGTCACTGCCCACTCAGCCGAAGACCTCCAACGGCTCATGACCCGCTTCAGAGAGGCCTCTCAGGCTTTCGGACTCACCATCAGCCTGAAGAAAACACAAGTCATGGGACAAGGAGTGGACTCCCCACCTGACATCGGCATCTCCGATTTCAAACTGGAAGTCGTTCACGACTTCGTGTACCTGGGCTCCACAATCTCTGACTCCCTCTCTCTTGATACGGAGCTAAGCAAACGCATCGGTAAGGCATCTACTACCATGTCCAGACTGACAAAGAGAGTGTGGGCCAACAATAGGTTGACTGAGTATACTAGGATTCAGGTTTACAGAGCCTGTGTCCTGAGCACTCTCCTTTATGGCAGCGAGTCTTGGACACTCCGCGCCCGTCAGGAAAGACAGCTGAATGCCTTCCACATGCGCTACCTTCGACACATATTGGACATCACCTGGCAGGACAAGGTGACAAACAACAACGTCTTGGGGAGAGCAAGAATCACCAGCATGTACACAATGCTGAAACAGAGACGAATGCGCTGGCTCGGCCACGTTGTGCGAATGGGCGACGGCAGGATCCCCAAGGATCTCCTGTATGGAGAGTTGATGCAGGGAAAGCGTCCAACAGGCAAGCCCCAGCTACGGTACAAAGACGTATGCAAGAGGGACCTGAAAGCCATGGACGTCGATCTTGCTATATGGGAGACACTGGCTGCAGACCGTTCAGCCTGGAGGCAGTCTGTTCAAAGAGGTCTCTCCAAGTTCGAGGTGTCACTTGCCAAGGAATCGGAGGCAAAGAGACAGAGAAGGAAAGTCAGTAGCCAGGAAGACAGACCAGAATCGGACTTCGTTTGTGCTCGGTGTGGGATGGACTGCCACTCTCGGATTGGCCTCATCAGTCACACCAGACGCTGCACCAGGATTGACAACCAGAGCGCAACTCCATAGTCTCCCGAGATTGAAGGATGCCTACTACTACTAAGACTAGACAAAAAAAACGCTAAATATGCAACCCATAAATTACCTCAATGGTAGTGCAAATGTACAAATATGTTGCCTCCAAATGCACTAGGAAACTATGGCTTGTCTAAGGAGAGTACCGCATCACCTGAAAATAATAATACTCAACAACAAACCAATTTTTTAATAATACACCACCACTACTAGTTTCGAAATCCTGCCTCAGTGTTATTGAAAGTTGGTTGTTCATAGTTCATGATAGAGTTGTTCCTCTGGTTAGAGGCATCGTTAATGTGTTTGACCCCATAACATATACATTCAGAGTCTCTTCACACCATTCCTTTCCCCCGTCCCATCCCAAATTCTTATCCTGACCCCTTCCCAGTGCTGTATAGTCTAATGGCTTGGCGCTTTACTCTGATTGCTCCCTTCCCTTCTTCACACAGGAGAGATGTTACTGATGTGTGTGTGTGTGTGTTACGGCCACGATGGGTCGCAACCGGGTTCTTTTCTAGAGGAACTAAAGTTCTGGTATACAACCCCAAGTTAGTAGTGGCTTTCGAGAAGTGAGCTTGGTAATGCAAGTAAAACGCAATGGAGGAGTTGCATTGAATACGACACTTCATCAATTATCAATATATTCACATATAATCACTTTCCCATCACCTCATAAAATCATAAAGGAAGTATTACTACACTGATATATACACAAGTGTCACTCATGGGACACTAAGTGCTCCTCGATGCTCAATCGATACAGTCTTGTCAGCTTCCGTGTTTCCTCAACACACAGTACCGTCCTCAACCAGTACTGGGAAACACCAACGAGTCTACCCTAGCCATGGGCCAGCCTATACACAGTCTCACTAGGTGCTCCTTGTGAACGCCCACAATCACTCTCCAGCCTGGTGCTGGCAGAGAACATCAGCCTCGCGCTGCTGGGCCTCTTCACGAACAAATACAAGGGTAGCAAACTCCTGGTAGGAGCTTCTTGCAACTAGCTAGTTACACTCCTCCGTAGCACCTTACTGTCAGTCATCTCTTCCTCTAGCCAGTCCCGGGATACGCCGAATTCCGTCACTGCCACTTCACAGGCAGACAGTAGAACACTACACAGTTCCTCTTCGGCGGCGGCTCACTGCTTCCGTAAAGCAGAATGGAGTAGAGAGATAATGGCTGCCCAGGGTAGACTCTGTGGATACAGACACGTCATCAGTACACTGGTCAGTACATGGGACACTAGGAAACACCAGTTATGGCCTTTGACATAGACATACAACTCCTCCTACAATAGATGGCGCTGATTTTCTTGGCGCCACCTCACCAAAGGTCAGCACCAGCTACCTCTCGAGCTGGCAATGGCAGGAATCTAGCGCCTCTTGCTGGTATGTTTCTGCCACCACTAGATGGCGTCGTCCAATTTGTGGGGGTTCCGGGAGCGAACTCACAGATGGCGTTCACGTCGCTGCTCCTGGCTCCGACGATGGAATCGGGGGTCAGATTCACGAAAGCACTTACGCAAGCACTTACGAACGTGTACATCTTTCGTCAATTTTGACGGCTTTGGTTACATTTATTAAACAGTTTACAAGCATGAAAACTTTCCATTCAACTGTTGTTATTGTTATAAACAGCCTCCTGGTGCTTCGGAGCTCATTAACTGTTTAATAATTGGAAAAGATTGAGAAAAGATGTACAGGTTCGTAAGTGTTTGCGTGAGTGCTTTCGTGAATCTGGCCCCGGGTTCGTAACAGTGTGTGTGTGTGTGTGTGTGTGTGAGTGTGTGTGTGTATTATGTAAAGTTTTGCACTTTCATGTATCATATTTACCTTCTCTATAAGTCTCTCCGTCAGGAATGAACTACCAAACACGGGTTGTGAACTGTGACAACCGGATACATGCACCGCTGCACCAACACACACAAATGTGACAGCCGGATACATGCACCGCTGCACCAACACACACAAATGTGACAACCGGATACATGCACCGCTGCACCAACACACACAAATCAATGATCTTATCACACGAAATACGCAAGATTATGGAACGCAATTCACCGATATTTTGACGACTAAAATATGCTGCCACTTGAAAAATCTGGTAAAGGCATAGCTAACATTACATAGTGATATCCAATATAACATCCTCGTATTACTGCAGATAACTGCACAGACAAAAAGAAAAATGCCATTTTAGTTTGCAAAGTTCAAAGTAAACTTTAGGTAATAACGTGCAAACTCAAAAAACGCAGTTTACTCGACATGATGATCCACACACACTCTCCAGCACACAGGTGGTGTGGTTGGCCGTGCCAATCACCTTCATAGTCTAGAATTATTGAATATAAATCGTACTTCATTATAAACATTCCCACGCGCCTTAACATATACATATATACTCACTCTTTCCTTAACATATATTTTTTTTACAGATATCATAAATTTAGCCAATAATTTCACACTTAAGCAAATATATAGATATATATATTATGGGACTTGGTAGAGTGATGGATGTGTTGTATGAAGATAATAATAAGGAGATGTGTGTCCACTCCACAGACAGAGAAGGCGCCGAGCAGAACGGTGAGCAGGTTGATGTTGTCAGCGGTCACCCCCAACGACTCTGGCAGATACACCTGTCGACCAGATACTGGCGGATTCGCGTCTGTCTCTGTGCACGTCCAGTCTGGTAGGTGACTGTGACTCTGTGTGTGTGTGTGTGTGTGTGTGTGTGTGTGTGTGTGTGTGTGTGCGTGTGCGTGTGCGTGTGCGTGTGTGTGTGTGTGTGTGTGTGTGTGTGTGTGTGTGTGTGTGTGTGTGTGTGTGCGTGTGTGTACTCACCTGGTCACCTAGTTGTGCTTGCGGGGGTTGAGCTCTGGCTCTTTGGTCCCGCCTCTCAACCGTCAATCAACAGGTGTACAGTTTCCTGAGCCTATTGGGCTCTATCATATCTACACTTGAAACTGTGTATGGAGTCAGCCTCCACCACATTACTTCCTAATGCAACTGTCAACACCATGACTGTCAACACCATGACTGTCAACACCCTGCCTGTCAACACCATGACTGTCAACACCATGACTGTCAACACCCTGCCTGTCAACACCCTGCCTGTCAACACCATGACTGTCAACACCCTGCCTGTCAACACCCTGCTTGTCAACACCATGCCTGTCAACGTATACGGCAGAACAAGGAAGTAATATTTACAACTCGTAGTCAAAACAGAAAAAGAATATTCCTACATTATATAGGAAGTAATAATATTAATATTATATATAGGCAGTAATAATATTAATTGCAAAGTATATATAAATAAATATATATATATATATATATATATATATATATATATATATATATATATATATATATATATATATATATATAAATATATATATATATATATATATATATATATATATATATATATATATATATATATATCACATCATCGAAAAGTGTTGTCCATATATCAAGTTTAAATGTTAGAGACATAGAGTAAATACTTCCAGGTAAGATAGCGCGGCCAATCACGTGCTTGTCATCTGCTGCAGTCTCCCCGTAAACGTGTCTACGTTTTCCTTTGACAGCGCGCGGCACTAGAGTGCTGGGGGTATTCAGCAATTTTCTGGTCTAAAATCCAGGGAAAATCGTTGCAGGTTTTCACTAACTTTACCTGGGAGTGTAGTCGTCTTTCCTCTCTGTAGCCCTCGGCTCCTCTTCCCTTTGATGCGCTAAAATACACACACAAATACTTCCTGTGTTTCCCGTTTTCTATGACCAACTCTTAGGTCCCACACTAGTCTACTCTTCCTCAGGGGCACTAATGTATCGTGCATTTGCAGCAACTTATTGTAACTTCGCAGTAACTTAACTTTGCAGTAACTTATCGTAACTTTAGCAGTCCCCGTGGTGAAGTGGTAAGACACTCGCCTGGCGTTTCACGAACACTTTTGCATTGGTTCGTATCCTGGTGGGGGAGGATTTAATGGGCGCCTATCCTTGACTATAGCCTCTGTTCACCCAACAGTAAAATGGTCACCTAGTCTAAACAAGTCTAAACTATTCCTAACGTGGTGTGCGCTTTCCTCAAGGTCAACTACAACTGCCGACGTAATTAGGCCTTGACCCAACCCGTCCCTCTAGTAGAACGTCGCATTTTGACGAATACTCCACCTGTGGCCACAAATTGTTGCACTAGAAAATGGAAGCGGCTCGCGGATTTGACATACTGTCCCGTTTTCTGTTTTGGGTCCTCTGGTAGGTGCGCATAAGGCCACTCTAGTACGACAGTTTTTTGACGTTGGGGAAGCTTAGGAGGACGAGCTGCGTGACAGGTACAAGTACAGGTGTGTAGAGTGTTGTGGCCTGCAGACAACTATTGCTGCACTTTGCAAGCTTTACCCCTTGTCATTCTGGCTACAACCACGAACCGAACGGAAAAAGGAGCTGTAGGTTCTCTACACAATACACACAGAAATCACATTAGCGTGATGCATCACAATTCCCCCAATGCATAGGGGAATTGTGTAAAATCCTGGTTTGTGTCTCGGAGAGGCTGCAGGATCCGAGTAAGGTCAGTAGAACTTCCGGTTGCAATTCTTTTACCATGTCGTAGCTGAGTCGACTAAGGCAGCATCTATAGGATCCTCTCGGACGTAGGTTTCAATCCTCGTCACGGCCCTTGTGGATTTGTTCATATGTAGGTTCTCTAGCTTCCAAAACGTTTTACCCAAATTTACCTGAGGGCCACTAACATGCTATAGTAGCCTCGAAGATGATAGCAAGTAAGTAATTATCAAAAGAAGGCACCAAACCGGGAAAGCTATGTAGCACCATCAAATGTGCGGAATAATCAAAGGATGCCAATACGAGAACAAAAACACATAAGGCGAACGATATCAAAAGTATCCGAGTCACCAAGAACTCTATCGAGGGACAGGTGACCGCGAGGGGTGGTCGGAAAGCAAGACACACGCTCGTCCCGGAAGTCAGGACATTCAAGAAGGACATGCACGACCGTAAGAGGGACAATGCAATTAGGACAATAAGGAGCAGGGCGGCGCTCCATCAAGTGACCATGGGTTAAGCGAGTATGGCCAATACGCAACCTCGCCAGAGCAGTTTCCCATCGCCGGTTACGGTGATAGGAGGACGGCCACGAGGAAACACAACATTTAAGAGTACGGAGTTTGTTACCAGTAACAGACGACCAAGAAGCCTGCCAACGGGTAAGGATGGAGGAATGGATAACCGGGTAAAAGTCGGAATATGGAATACCTTTACGAGAGATGGGACAAGAGCGGACAGCTTCCTTGGCGGCAGCATCCGCACGCTCATTTAAAGACACACCAACATGGCTGGGAACCCAACAAAACTCAACCGACTTAAACTTACTGTGAACAAGAAACAGCCAATGCTGGATCTCGACAACTACTGGATGAACCGGATTAAAGGACCCGAGAGCCATGAGGGCACTACGAGAGTCAACAACAACCAAAGGAAGACTGACAACGAGAAAGCAGGAGACGAAGAGCATAGAGAATAGCATAAAGCTCTGCTGTAAAGATGCTAGTCTCCGGAGGTAAGCGACACATATAAGTGCGATCAGGAAAAACAACAGAGTAGCCAACACCGTCCGCAGACTTAGACCCATCGGTGAAGACAGAAACGGAGCGGGAGTGAGAAGAAAAGTGCTCAAGGAAAAGCGTTTTAGAACCGTAGGAGGGGTAAAAGCTTTAGTGACGCGGGTCAAGGATGTACAAAACTGCGGAAGGGGGACTCTCCATGGGGCAAAGAAGGAACAACACGAGGAGAAACATTAGAAACACGAACGGAAGAGAATCCTGTAAGCGAGATAACCGGACAGAAAGAGGGAGGTGGTGAAGAGGAACAGGAACCGCAGGAGGGGTAAAAGTTAAAGCACGACAGAGGCGAGAGGAAGGATGTTGTAAGGACCGCGCAAGATAGCGAAGACAGTAGCGATCACGGCGTCCTGGAGAGACAGGAAGCCAGTGTCAACATACAAGCTAAGGACGGAAGTCGAACGAAAGGCACCAGAACTGAGGCGTAGCCCAGTATGGCGCAAAGCGTCAAGACGGCGAAGAGCAGAAGGAGAAGCAGACGAGTAAGCAGGGCAACCATAATCGAGCTTAGACAGGACAAGAGAGGAATGCAAAGCAAGGAGAGTGCGCCTATCCGCTCCCCAAGAAGTATGGGACAATACTCGAAGGAGGGTAAGGGCCTTAGAGCACTCAACACGGAGGTAAGAGATAAGGGGAGACCAAGACAAACGAGTGTCAAGGAATAACCCCAAAAGCTTCGCGGAATCATTGTACTCAAGGGGATGACCATAAAGTGACAAAGAGGGACGAAGAACGACCCGATTCCGAGTAAAAGACATGGCACAAGTCTTAGAAGTAGAGAATTTGAAGCCATGATCGGTGGCCCAAGACGACACGGCATCAATCACAAGTTGGGTGTCCAGTACGAGCCACGTACCCGGGGTGTCCAGTACGAGCCACGTACCCTGGGCAACCAGTACGAGCCACGTACCCAGGGTGTCCAGTACGAGTCACATACCCGGGGTGTCCATTACGAGCCACATACCCAGGGTGTCCAGTTTGAGCCACATACCCGGGGTGTCCAGTACGAGCCACGTACCCGGGGTGACCAATACGAGCCACATACCTGTGGTGTCCAGTACGAGCCACGTACCCGGGGTGTCCAGTACAAGCCACGTCCTGGGGTGTCCAGTACGAGCCACGTACCCGGGGTGACTAGTACAACCCACGTACCCGGGGTGTCCATACGAGCCCCTACCCGGGGTGTCCAGTTTGAGCCACATACCCGGGGTGTCCAGTACGAGCCACGTACCCGGGGTGACCATACGAGCCACATACCCGTGGTGTCCAGTACGAGCCACGTACCCGGGGTGTCCAGTACGAGCCACGTACCCGGGGTGTCCAGTACAAGCCACGTACCTACCTGGGGTGTCCAGTACGAGCCACGTACCCGGGGTGACTAGTACAACCCACGTACCCCGGTGTCCAGTACGAGCCACATACCCGGGGCGACCAGTACAAGCCACGTACCCAGGGTGTCCAGTACGAGCCACGTACCCGGGGCGTCCAGTACGAGCCACGTACCCAGGGCGACCAGTACGAGCCACGTACCCGGGGTGACCAGTACAAGCCACGTACCCGGGGTAACCAGTACAGCCACGTACCCGGGGTGACCAGTACGAGCCACGTACCCGGGGCGACCAGTATGAGCCACGTACCCGGGGTGTCCAGTACGAGCCACATACCCGGGGCGACCAGTACGAGTCACATACCCGGGGTGTCCAGTACGAGGCACGTACCCGGGTGTCCAGTACGAGCCACGTACCCTGGGTGTCCAGTACGAGCCACATACCCGGGGGTTCCAGTACGAGCCATGTACCCGGGGTGTCCAGTACGAGCCACTTACCCGGGGTGTCCAGTACGAGTCAACATACCCGGGGTTCCAGTACGAGCCACGTACCCGGGGTGACCAGTACGAGCCACTTACCCGGGGTGTCCAGTACGAGCCGCATACCCGGGGGTCCAGTACGAGTCACGTACCTGCGGTGTCCAGTACGAGCCACGTACCCTGGGTGTCCAGTATGAGCACACTACCCGGGGTGTCCAGTACGAGCCACTTACCCGGGGTGTCCAGTACGAGCACATCCCTGGGTGTCCAGTACGAGCCACGTACCCGGGTGACCAGTACGAGCCACGTACCCAGGGTGACCAGTACGAGCCACGTACCCGGGGCGACCAGTACGAGCCACGTACCCTGGGTGTCCAGTACGAGCCACATACCCGGGGTGTCCAGTACGAGCCACGTACCCTGGGTGTCCAGTACGAGCCACGTACCCGGGGTGTCCAGTACGAGCCACGTACCCAGGGTGCCAGTATGAGCCACGTACCACCGTGGTGACCAGTACGAGCCACGTACCTGCGGTGTCCAGTACGAGCCACGTACCCGGGGTGACCAGTACGAGCCACGTACCCTGGGTGTCCAGTACGAGCCACGTACCCGGGGTGTCCAGTATGAGCCACGTACCCAGGGTGTCCAGTACGTCACGTACCCGGGTGTCGAGTACGAGCCACGTACCCTGGGTGTCCAATACGAGCCACGTACCCGGGTGACCAGTACGAGCCACGTACCCAGGGTGTCCAGTACGAGTCACGTACCCGGGGTGACCAGTACGAGTCACGTACCGGGTGTCCAGTACGAGTCACGTACCCTGGGCGACCAGTACGAGCCATGTCCCGCGGTGTCCGTACGAGCCATGTACCCGGGGTGACCAGTACGAGCCACGTACCTGCGGTGTCCAGTCGAGCCACGTACCCGGGGTACCAGTACGAGCCACGTACCCTGGTGTCCAGTACGAGCCACGTACCCGCGGTGTCCAGTATGAGCCACGTACCCAGGGTGTCCAGTATGAGCCACGTACCCAGGGTGTCCAGTACGAGTCACGTACCCGGGTGTCCAGTACGAGTCACGTACCCGGGGTGTCCAGTACGAGCCACGTACTCGGGGTGTCACGTGATAGATCTGACGTTTTTGACTCGTTCGCGTGCGCGTGCGTGCGTACGTGATTGCTTTACTACACTCACGTGTTTGTGCCTGTGGGGTTCAAGTTTCAGCTCTTGGATCCCCTTCCTCGTGCGTTAAGTAATATTTACCACTATTCCTGNACGCATTCACAACAGAATTTAATAATCACGGATAATTCTTTTCCGTGTAATTACTGATGTAATACGTTAATGAGAACCGGGTTGCAATTATAGGGAATTAAATAACATTATATTCTCGTTAAATGGTGTTAATCAAGAAATGGAAAGAAATTTTATTTCCTCCATAGCATTTGTACGTAACAGAAAAACTGTTACTTGATAAAAATCTCAGTTAATAACTCTCAGTTTGGATTATTAGGAGTTATATTATCCATAGTTACAGCTCAACTGTGTCCTAGCTCACCATAGCTTACCTGCGTCCTAGCTCACCATAGCTTACCTGTGTCCTAGCTCACTTGTGTCCTAGCTCACCTGTGTCCTAGCTAACCTGTGTCCTATCCTGTGTCCTACCTCAGCTGTGTCCAACCTCACCCTAGCTCACCTGTGTCCTACCTCACCCTAGCTCACCTGTGTCCTAGCTCAACCTAGCTACCTGTGTCCTAGCTCTCCTGTGTCCTAGTTCACCTAGCTCACCTGTGTCCTAGCTCACCTAGCTCACCTGTGTCCTAGCTCTCCTGTGTCCTAGTTCACCCTACCTAACCTGTGTCCTGCTCACCCCTAGCACTTGTGTCCTAGCTCCCCTGGTCCTAGCTCACCCCTAGCTCACTGTGTCCTTAGCTCACCCCAAGTCAAGCTCATTGCAGGTAAGAGACACCACGTCCTAGCTCACCTGTGTCCTAGCTCTCCTATGTCCTAGCTTCCTGTGTCCTAGCTCCCTGTGTCCTAGATCACCTAGCTCAGCTGTGTCCTAGCTCACCCTAGCTCTCCTGTGTCCTAGCGCACCCTAGCTCCCTGTGTCCTAGCTCACCTGTGTCCTAGCTCACCTTTGTCCTAGCTCCCCGTGTACTCACCCAGTTGTGCTTGCGGGGGTTGAGCTCTGGCTCTTTGGTCCTGCCTCTCAACCGTAAATCAACAGGTGATCATGTCCTTGCTCACCTGTGTCCTAGCTCACCGTGCCTAGCTCACCTGTGTCCCAGTTCACCTGTACTCACCTATTTGTACTCACTATTGTGCTTGTGGGGGTTGAGCTTTGGCTCTTTGGTCCCGCCTCTCAACTGTCAATCAACTGGTGTACAGATTCCCGAACTACTGGGCTCTATCATATCTACATTTGAAACTGTGTATGGAGTCAGCCTCCACCACATCACTGCCTAAAGCATTCCATCCGTTAACTACTCTGACACTGAAAAAGTTCTTCTAACGTCTCTGTGGCTCATGTGGGTACTCAGTTTCCACCTGTGTCCCTTGTTCGCGTCCCACAGTGTTGAATAGTTTGTCCTTGTTTACCCGGTCGATTCTCTGAGGATTTTGTAGGTTGTGATCATGTCTCCCCTTACTCTTCTGTTTCCAGTGTCGTAAGGTGCATTTCCCGCAGCCTTTCCTCGTAACTCATGCCTCTTAGTTCTGGGACTAGTCTAGTGGCATACCTTTGGACTTTTTCCAGCTTCGTCTTGTGCTTGACAAGGTACAGGCTCCATGCTGGGGCCGCATACTCCAGGATTGGTCTTACATATGTGGTGTACAAGATGAATGATTCCTTACACAGGTTCCTGAACGCTGTTCTGATGTTAGCCAGCCTCGCATATGCCGCAGACGTTATTCTTTTTATGTGGGCTTCAGGAGACAGGTTTGGTGTGATATCAACTCCTAGATCTCTCTCTGTCCGTTTCATTAAGTACTTATCTCCTATTCTGTATCATTCTCTATTCTGTCGTCCTGTGGTCGTCTGGCCTCTGTTTCCACTGCCTAGTTTCATTACTTTGCATTTACTCGGTTGAACTTCAACAGCCATTTGTTGGACCATTCACTCAGTCTGTCTAGGTCATCTTGTAGCCTCCTACTATCGTCCTCAGTTTCAATCCTCCTCATAATTTTGCATCATCGGCAAACATTGAGAGAAACGATTCTATACCCTCTGGGAGATCATTTACATATATCAGAAACAGTATAGGTCCAAGGACTGACCCCTGCGGGACTCCACTCGTAACGTCTCGCCAATCTGAGACCTCACCCCTCACACTGACTCGTTGTCTCCTGTTGCTTAGGTACTCCTGTATCCAACGGAGTACCTTCCCTTTCACTCCAGCCTGCATCTCCAGCTTTTTCACTAGCCTCTTGTGTGGCACTGTATCAAAGGCTTTCTGACAATCCAAAAATATGCAGTCTGCCACCCTTCTCTTTCTTGCCTTATTTTTGTTGCCTGGTCGTAGAATTCAAGTAACCCTGTGAGGCAGGACCTGCCATCCCTGAATCATGTTGGTGCTGTGTTACAAAGTTCTTTCGCTCCAGGTGCTCCACTAGCTTTCTTCGCACAATCTTCTCCATCAGCTTGCATGGTATGCAGGTTAGGGACACTGGCCTGTAATTCAGTGCCTCCTGTCTATCCCCTTCTTGTATATCGGGACTACATTAGCTGCTTTCCAAATTTCTGGCAGTTTTTCTGTTGCCAGAGATTTGTTATACACTATGGAGAGTGGTAGGCACAGTTCTTCTGCTCCTTCCTTAGTATCCAAGGGGAGATTCCATCTGGGCCTATAGCCTTTGTCACATCCAACTCTAGTAAACACTTCCTTACTCCCCGCTTGTAATCTCAAACTCTTCCAGTGGTTCCTGGTTAGCTATTCCCTCTCTTATCTCTGGGATTTCTCCTTGCTCTAAGGTGAAGACCTCTTGGAATTTCTTATTCGGTTCCTCACACACTTCCTTGTCGTTTGTAGTGAATCCTTCTGCCCCTATCCTTAATTTCATAACCTGTTCCTTTACTGTTGTTTTCTCCTGATGTGGCTATGCAGCAATTTAGGCTGAGTCTTTGCCTTGCTTGCGATGTCGTTTTCGTATTGTCTTTCTGCCTCTTCTCATCCTGACATATTCATTCCTGGCATTCTGGTATCTTTCTCTGCTCTCCAGTGTCCTGTTATTCCTATAGTTTCTCCATGCCCTTTTACTTTGTTGCTTAGCTAGCCTACATCTCTGATTAAACCATGGGTTTCTCATCTTCATTTCACTGTTTCCTTTTGGGCTGGGACAAACTTTTTGCTGCGTCCTTGCACTTTTGCGTGATGTAGTCCATCATATCTTGCGCCGTCTTTTCCCTGAGCTCTGTTCCCATGCTATGTCTGTAGGAATTTTCTTATCTCCTCATAGTTTCCCTTCGGTATGCTAACCTTTTGGTTTCGGTATCCCTCCTCGAGTTCAATAACTCTTCTTCAATCAGGTACTCAAACTCCAATACACTGTGGTCGCTCATTCCTACTGGGGCCTCAAAACCGATTTCTCTTATGTCAGAGTCGTTCAGGGTGAAGACCAGGTCGAGTCTCGCTGGTTCGTCATTTCCTCTCATCCTTGTGGGTTCTCTGACATGCTGGGTTAAGAAGTTTCTAGTCACCCCTCCAGTAGATTGGCTCTCCACGTATCCTCGCCGCCATGCGGTTCCTTGTTCTCCCAATCAATCCTTCCGTGATTGAAGTCCCCCATGATGAGCAGGTGGGATCTATTTTTACAGGCAGCAGAGGCTGCCCTCTCAATTATAGTGTTAACTGCCATGTTGTTTTCGTACTCTTGACTGGGTCTTCTGTCATTTGGTGGAGGGTTGTATATTACTGCTACTACTATTCTTGGTCCTCCGATTGTCATGGTGCCTGCTACGTAGTCTCTGAAACCCTCACAGCCCGGGATAGCCATCTCCTTAAAACTCCATTCCTTTCTCATGAGTAGGGCCACTCAGTCTCCTCCCCTACCTTCCCTCTCTTTCCTTATTACTGTGTACTCCTGTGTCCTAGCTCACCTGTGTCCTAGCTCACCTGTGTCCTAGCTCACCTGTGTCCTCTCTGTGTTCTCTCTGTCTGTTTCATTAAGTACTTCATCTCCTATTCTGTATCCTGTGCCTGGCCTCCTGTTTCCTGTGTCCTAGCTCACCTGTGTCCCAGCTCACCTGTGTCCTTGCTCTCCTGTGTCCTAGCTCACCTAGCTGTGTCCTAGCTCACATGTGTCCTAGCTCACATGTGTCCCAGCTCAACTGTGTCCTAGCTCTCCTGTGTCCTAGCTCACCTGTGTCCTAGCTCACCTGTGTCCTAGCTCACCTGTGTCCTAGCTCACCTGTGTCCTAGCTCACCTGTGTCCAAGATCACCTGTGTCATAGCTCACCTGTGTCCTAGCTCCCCTAAGTCCTTGCTCTCCTGTGTCCCAGCTCACCTGTGTCCTAGCTCACCCTAGCTCACCTGTTTCCTAGATCAACTGTGTCCTTGCTCACCTGTGTTCTTTCTCTCCTGTGTCCCAGCTCACTTGTGTCCTAGCTCACCTGTGTCCTTGCTCTCCTGTGTCCTAGCTCACCTGTGTCTCAGCTCCCCTGTGCCCTTGCTCTCCTGTGTCCCAGCTCACCTGTCTCCTAGCTCACATGTGTCCTAGCTCACCTGTGTCCTAGCTCACCTGTGTCCTAGCTCACCTGTGTCCCAGCTCACCTGTTTCCCAGCTCACCTGTGTCCCAGCTCACCTGTGTCCCAGCTCACCTGTGTCCAAGCTCACCTGTGTCCTAGCTCACCTGTGTCCTGGCTCTTCTGTGTCCTAGCTCTCCTGTGTCCTAGCTCACATGTGTCCTAGCTCACCTGTGTTCTAGCTCTCCTGTGTCCTAGCTTCCCTGTGTCCTTGCTCTCCTGTGTCCTAGCTCACCTATGTACCAGCTCACCTGTGTCCTAGCTCACTTGGGCCCTAGCTCACCTGTATCCTAGCTCACCTGATTCCTAGATCTCCTGTGTCCCAGCTCACCTGTGTCCTAGCTCACCTATGTCCTAACTCACCTGTGTTCTAGCTCTCCTGTGTCCTAGCTCACCTGTGTCCTAGCTCACTTGGGCCCTAGCTCACCTGTGTCCTAGCTCACCTGTGTTCTAGCTGACCTGTGTCCTAGCTCCCCTGTGTCCTAGCTCTCCTTTGGCCTAGCTCAGCTGTGTCCTGACTCACCTGTGTCCTAGCTCACATGTGCCCTAGCTCACCTGTGGCTTAGCTCACCTGTGTCCTAGCTCACCTGTGTCCTAACTCACCTGTGTCCTAGCTCACCTGTGTCCTAGCACATCTGCGTTCCAGCTCACCTGTGTCCTAGCTCACCTGTGTCCCTGCTCTCCTGTGTCCCATATCTCACCTGTGTCCTAGCTCACCTGTGTCCTAGCTCATATGTGTCCTAGCTCATATGTGTCCTAGCTCATCTGTGTCCCAGCTCACCTGTGTTCCAGCTCACCTGTGTTCTATCTCCTGTGTCCTAGCTCATCTGTGTCCTAGCTCGTCTGTGTCCCAGCTCACCTGTGTCCTAGCTCATCTGTGTCCTAGCTCATCTGTGTCCTAGCTCACCTGTGTCCTAGCTCACCTGTGTCCTAGCTCATCTGCGTCCCAGCTCACCTGTGTCCTAGCTCACCTGTGTCCCTGCTCACCTGTGTCCTAGCTCACCTGTGTCCCAGCTCATCTGCGTCCCAGCTCACCTGTGTCCTAGCTCACCTGTGTCCCTGCTCACCTGTGTCCTAGCTCACCTGTGTCCTAGCTCATCTGCGTCCCAGCTCACCTGTGTCCTAGCTCACCTGTGTCCCTGCTCACCTGTGTCCTAGCTCACCTGTGTCCCAGCTCACCTGTGTTCCAGCTCACCTGTGTCCTAGCTCATATGTGTCCTAGCTCATCTGTGTCCCAGCTCACCTGTGTTCCAGCTCACCTGTGTCCTATCTCCTGTGTCCTAGCTCATCTGTGTCCTAGCTCGTCTGTGTCCCAGCTCACCTGTGTCCTATCTCCTGTGTACTAGCTCATCTGTGTCCTAGCTCGTCTGTGTCCCAGCTCACCTGTGTCCCAGCTCACCTGTGTCCTAGCTCATCTGTGTCCTAGCTCATCTGTGTCCTAGCTCATCTGTGTCCTAGCTCATATGTGTCCTAGCTCACCTGTGTCCCGGCTCACCTGTGTCCTAGCTCATCTGTGTCCTAGCTCATATGTGTCCTAGCTCACCTGTGTCCCAGCTAACCTGTGTCCCAGCTCACCTGTATCCTAGCTCATCTGTGTCCTAGCTCAACTGTGTCCTAGCTCATCTGTGTCCCAGCTCATCTGTGTCCTAGCTCATCTGTGTCCTAGCTCATCTGTGTCCTAGCTCACCTGTGTCTTAGCTCATCTGCGTCCCAGCTCACCTGTGTCCTAGCTCACCTGTGTCCTAGCTCACCTGTGTGCTAGGTCACCTTTGTCCTAGCTCATCTGTGTTCTAACTCATCTGTGTCCTAGCTCATATGTGTCCTAGCTCATATGTGTCCTAGCTCATATGTGTCCTAGCTCATCTGTGTCCCAGCTCACCTGTGTTCCAGCTCACCTGTGTTCTATCTCCTGTGTCCTAGCTCATCTGTGTCCTAGCTCGTCTGTGTCCCAGCTCACCTGTGTCCTAGCTCATCTGTGTCCTAGCTCATCTGTGTCCTAGCTCACCTGTGTCCTAGCTCACCTGTGTCCTAGCTCATCTGCGTCCCAGCTCACCTGTGTCCTAGCTCACCTGTGTCCCTGCTCACCTGTGTCCTAGCTCACCTGTGTCCCAGCTCATCTGCGTCCCAGCTCACCTGTGTCCTAGCTCACCTGTGTCCCTGCTCACCTGTGTCCTAGCTCACCTGTGTCCTAGCTCATCTGCGTCCCAGCTCACCTGTGTCCTAGCTCACCTGTGTCCCTGCTCACCTGTGTCCTAGCTCACCTGTGTCCCAGCTCACCTGTGTTCCAGCTCACCTGTGTCCTAGCTCATATGTGTCCTAGCTCATCTGTGTCCCAGCTCACCTGTGTTCCAGCTCACCTGTGTCCTATCTCCTGTGTCCTAGCTCATCTGTGTCCTAGCTCGTCTGTGTCCCAGCTCACCTGTGTCCTATCTCCTGTGTACTAGCTCATCTGTGTCCTAGCTCGTCTGTGTCCCAGCTCACCTGTGTCCCAGCTCACCTGTGTCCTAGCTCATCTGTGTCCTAGCTCATCTGTGTCCTAGCTCATCTGTGTCCTAGCTCATATGTGTCCTAGCTCACCTGTGTCCCGGCTCACCTGTGTCCTAGCTCATCTGTGTCCTAGCTCATATGTGTCCTAGCTCACCTGTGTCCCAGCTAACCTGTGTCCCAGCTCACCTGTATCCTAGCTCATCTGTGTCCTAGCTCATCTGTGTCCTAGCTCACCTGTGTCTTAGCTCATCTGCGTCCCAGCTCACCTGTGTCCTAGCTCACCTGTGTCCTAGCTCACCTGTGTGCTAGGTCACCTTTGTCCTAGCTCATCTGTGTTCTAACTCATCTGTGTCCTAGCTCATATGTGTCCTAGCTCATATGTGTCCTAGCTCATATGTGTCCTAGCTCATCTGTGTCCCAGCTCACCTGTGTTCCAGCTCACCTGTGTTCTATCTCCTGTGTCCTAGCTCATCTGTGTCCTAGCTCGTCTGTGTCCCAGCTCACCTGTGTCCTAGCTCATCTGTGTCCTAGCTCATCTGTGTCCTAGCTCACCTGTGTCCTAGCTCACCTGTGTCCTAGCTCATCTGCGTCCCAGCTCACCTGTGTCCTAGCTCACCTGTGTCCCTGCTCACCTGTGTCCTAGCTCACCTGTGTCCCAGCTCATCTGCGTCCCAGCTCACCTGTGTCCTAGCTCACCTGTGTCCCTGCTCACCTGTGTCCTAGCTCACCTGTGTCCTAGCTCATCTGCGTCCCAGCTCACCTGTGTCCTAGCTCACCTGTGTCCCTGCTCACCTGTGTCCTAGCTCACCTGTGTCCCAGCTCACCTGTGTTCCAGCTCACCTGTGTCCTAGCTCATATGTGTCCTAGCTCATCTGTGTCCCAGCTCACCTGTGTTCCAGCTCACCTGTGTCCTATCTCCTGTGTCCTAGCTCATCTGTGTCCTAGCTCGTCTGTGTCCCAGCTCACCTGTGTCCTATCTCCTGTGTACTAGCTCATCTGTGTCCTAGCTCGTCTGTGTCCCAGCTCACCTGTGTCCCAGCTCACCTGTGTCCTAGCTCATCTGTGTCCTAGCTCATCTGTGTCCTAGCTCATCTGTGTCCTAGCTCATATGTGTCCTAGCTCACCTGTGTCCCGGCTCACCTGTGTCCTAGCTCATCTGTGTCCTAGCTCATATGTGTCCTAGCTCACCTGTGTCCCAGCTAACCTGTGTCCCAGCTCACCTGTATCCTAGCTCATCTGTGTCCTAGCTCAACTGTGTCCTAGCTCATCTGTGTCCCAGCTCATCTGTGTCCTAGCTCATCTGTGTCCTAGCTCATCTGTGTCCTAGCTCACCTGTGTCTTAGCTCATCTGCGTCCCAGCTCACCTGTGTCCTAGCTCACCTGTGTCCTAGCTCACCTGTGTGCTAGGTCACCTTTGTCCTAGCTCATCTGTGTTCTAACTCATCTGTGTCCTAGCTCATATGTGTCCTAGCTCATATGTGTCCTAGCTCACCTGTGTCCTAGCTCACCTGTGTCCTAGCTCTCCTGTGTCCCAGCTCTCCTGTGTCCTAGCTCACCTGTGTCCTAGCTCTCCTGTGTCCTAGCTCATCTGTGTCCTAGCTCACCTGTGTCCCAACTCACCTGTGTCCCAGCTCTCCTGTGTCCTAGCTCATCTGTGTCCTAGCTCACCTGTGTCCCAGCTCATCTGTGTCCCAGCTCATCTGTGTCCCAGCTCATCTGTGTCCTAGCTCACCTCTGTCCTAGCTCATCTGTGTCCTAGCTCATCTGTGTCCTAGCTCGTCTGTGTCCCAGCTCACCTGTGTCCTAGCTCATCTGTGTCCTAGCTCATCTGTGTCCTAGCTCACCTGTGTCCCAGCTCATCTGTGTCCTAGCTCATCTGTGTCCTAGCTCATCTGTGTCCCAGTTCATCTGTGTCGTAGCTTATCTGTGTCCTAGCTCATCTGTGTCCTAGCTCATCTGTGTCCTAGCTCACCTGTGTCCTAGCTCACCTGTGTCCTAGCTCATCTGTGTCCTAGCTCACCCTAGCCCCTTACCGGGGGCTCTGGGAGCTATAAATTTCCAGTGGCATTGTCGTCTCTGCATGACACACTGCACTTCTGGATGATTCCATCTCTCGTAGGCAGGCTTCTCCTGCCATAAATTTTGAACCATTATCAGATATCATTAGTTTCGGACAGGATCTGTGAGCTGCAAATCTACGAAAAACTTGGACGAAGGCTTCGGCACTCATGTCAGAAGTCACTTCTAATTGTGACGTGTGTTCCTCGTGTGTTTGCACACGTGAAGAGGCAAATATAAGCCTTCAGTGGTATCTTATCTGGAGTGCCAGTGAGAAGTATGGCTCCTGTGTAATCGACACCGGTGGTCTCAAAGGGACGAAGATAGACCACTCTCTCCTTAGGGAGTGGTGGAGGTCCTGGGTAAGGACACACTCGAGTGTCGTATCTTTTGCAGATTACACAGGACTTAATGAGTGATTTGACAGTTTGACGACCTTGGGGAGCCAATATTTCTGTCTCAAATCGGTGATAGTGTCAAACACTCCGCCATGCAAAGTACCATATTGATGATGATGTAAAACTAGAAGTTTTGTAATAATGTGGTAGAAGGATCGGATTCTTTGTGTCCAAATCAATTTCTGCATGAAGCAGACGTCCTCCACATCTTAATATATTATGAGTGTTGATATCATACCCAGATACCTAGAGACTTGGTTAATTTATCTGGAAGGCTTTTCATATTCGCTTACATACGTCTCTTGTTGTGCACGTTTGATCCAGTAAGAATAGGATTGGGAAACTTATGCCTGATCCTTTCTTAGCAAGAAAGTCAAACACATGGCTGTCACTCTTACTAAGCTTACTCAAGTTAGAATAATTGTAAGGATTAATAGCTGAGATTTGATGAGGTTCTGGTCTTTCATGGGAGTAGGATACTGGTCACTATGACTGGTGGTTTCTGTTTGGGCCACTGACCACTAACAAGCCATGAAGGTCCATTAAACCACATCGAAGATCTGATTAGCTGTTTTAATGTTAAACCTCTTGAAAAGTAATCTGCAGGATTGTCCTTAGTGGGGACATGTCTGAATTTATATCCAGCAGATAATTCATGAATTTCCCTAACACGGTTACTAACGTAGGGAGTTTTATTGTTGTTATTTTTAACCCATTGTAAGACTGCCTCATTGTCTGACCACACTACGATTTCACCAAAGTGGATATTATTGAGTGTCTTGGTCAGGCAATGAGCCAATCGTACTCCCACCAGCAATGCAGTTAACTCCATTTGAGATAAAGATCTCTTCTTGATTTGAGCAACTCTTGCTTTAGATGTGAGTAAAAATGATTGTACACTATTGACTAAGTAGGCTGCAGCGCCATACGCTTTGCCAGGCATCGCAAAAGACGTGCAAATTTGTGGTTAAGTTTTGTCCTGAAGCATTACGAGGAAATTTCAAAACACCTAATTGATTGAAATCCGTTGCGAGTATTTGCCATTTATCTTGCAATTCAATTAGCAATGGATCATCCCATCCCATCCCATATGTTTCTGCCAGCATTCCTGCATGAGGAGTTTGCCCCTTATTAATATAGGACTAAGTAAGTCTAAAGGGTCAAATGGTTGACTGACATACGAGAGTAATTTTCTCATGGTAAGGGTTGAATTATTGGTTTGTACTGACTTAACATTCATCTCGTCAGTACGGTGTTCCATTCCACGCCCAGAACTTTTAATTGATTAGCACCTGATAACCCGGAAATTCTTTCTCGATTATCTGGTTTAATGATTTATTGTTTGAGGCCCATGATTGTAGTGGTATATTGGCTCCTAACAACTCACAGCTAGCCTCATGGTAGATTTCTACCAATTTGGATTTGTCATTAGTAGTTCCCTGGAAATTATCGACATACAAGTTGTCACTGATCTCCGTTTTATAAGGGCAATTTGACTTCTTCAAATGTGTATCTAATGTGGCTTGAAGTAGAAACGGTGAAGAAGTCGCTCCGAATAGCACAGAGGCAAACCGGTAGGTTATGACATCACTGTCAGGATCCAGTGGTCCTTAATCCAGAGAAATTTGGTGTAATTACGATCCTCCTTTTGCATGCCTACTCTAAGGAAAGCTTTACTGATATCAGCAGTATAAGCGAAAATACTAGTGCGGAATCGTAACAATACGTCATGTAGCCTTTGTGTCAGGCTAGGTCCTGTTTGGAGACATTCATTCAAAGACACACTGTTTGCCTTTACTTTGGCACTACAGTTGAATACGATACGTATTGGAGTTGTCAATGAATCTTTCACCACAGCGTGATGGGGTAAAAAGTGACCTGTTTTTCGGTCATCATTATCAACAACTTCGATAAATTTACTATTGAGTTGTTGTTGAATTAATTGATGATACATGTTCAATTTATCTGGCTGTTTCTTCAGTCGTATTAATTGAGACTGTAATTGAGAGGCTGCCATGAAATAATTAACTGGAAGTTGTGGATGATTCAACTTCCATGGCAGTCTCACCCTGTATTGTTTGTCATTATAGACAACTGTGTCCAGATATTGCTGGTAAGTCCACATATCATCAGGGCTTGGTTTATCAGGGACAATACCTAAAGTGTCTAAATCCCACAGACAATGTACAGGTGGATCAGACTCATTATCTTCAGATATTTCTCTGAAATGTAGGGGTGACTGTTCCAAGCCTAATCATGCCACTATTGAATTGCTAGTTTGTTTGTTGGTTGACGCTGTTTTTTGTTGGAAAAGCACCGGTCCAGTAAGCAATTTGCCTCCAGCAGATGACAACAAATTCATTCCGTTTTGTCTGGTGCATCCTGTTATAAACTTATAATAATAGTCAGCGCCTATTAGGATACCAACATCTGTTAGGCAGTCAGAATTTATTTTGTGATCTGCTAGCCTCATGCGGTTACGTTTGAGATATCTCGCAGTGTGACCAGCAGGTCACACTGCGAGATATCACAGGTCACACAGGATATCTCCTGTGACCAGCAGGTCTGAAGGAAGTTTATCTACTACTACCACTTGTAGTGGTAGTGGAAGATCCAAGTCACACCAACACCTTGACTACTTGGTATTCACGAGGTCCACTATTAGTCAAGAACCCAGAGATATTCAGTCTCACACTTTTGGCAGGTTTTAATTTCAACTGCTCGACTAATTGTTGTGTGATGAAAGTTTTCTGTGATCCTTGATCAAAGAGACCTCTAGTGTTAACTCTAGACTTCCTATCAATTAATTTGAGTTGAGCTGTAGGCAGAGAAGTATTATTGCCTGACTCAGTAGCAAGTACTTTTATTTCTTGGTGTACCTTGCAATATTGTACTGTGGTAGAATTCATAGAATCCTCCCTAGGTGTCACAGAGTGTGTAGAAGTTTTTCTACATAAGGCATAATGATGTACACCTTTGTTGCATCTAATGCACAACCGTAGCTGCACTTCACATTTACTGGGATCATGAGAACCCATGCAATTGGTGCATCTGTGTAATTCTTGTAGCCGCTTAATCCTGGTATTAAAGTTAGGATAAACATTGCATTTGTAGGTGACATGTTCTTGATCACAGAACAGACACTTTCTCTCTCTGGCTGAGTTTGTCCTTTTAGTAGACACATCAGTGGTAACGTCAGAGGGAGATACAGAATAAATACCTACACTACCACTCCTTTTTCCAGTGGATGGAGTAGTCCTAGGTTTGGATTTATTGGACTTATTCAAAGTCGATTTGGGTTTGACTGAGTTGTCAAGGTTAGGTAGTTTAGACTCAGGTTTAATCTTATCATGAGTCTTCAACCTGTTAACTGTTATTCTCAGTCCCTCGAATATTTGCTCGAGAGTGAGAAACTCGGTTTTATAGTGTGAGCAGATTTCTGCTAAGATATTTCGAGGTAATTTCCTCTGTAAAAGTAACTTAATTGACCATTCTGAGGCTGGTACATCAACTTTAGTACCTAAGGCCTTCACTAGAGACACTACTTCTAGCCTGAAGCTTTGAAGTGAGTCTGGTCGGTTACTTGGTGCATTCAGATCCAGTAACTGGTAATACAGGTTAGCTATACTCAACTCCTTGTTGTAATAGTTCAACTTTAGTAGTTTTATAGCTTCCTCATAATTACTCTCAGTGAGAGTTAGATTATTTATGACCTTTTTAGCCTCCCCTTGAGAAGACTGATCATGTAAGAGAATTTAGAAACTGTCAAGAGAAAATTTGTTATGTATATGAACTTCAAATGAAGTCCAAAATGTGTCCCAATTTTCTTCTTCCAGCCCTGCAAATGTAGGTAAGTCTGAAGTAGGCAGACGAACCTCAGGTAATTGATTACTGGATTGAGACATTGTATTATTTGCATTAGATTATGTTGTTTTACTATATTGGATAGTACATTAAGTTTATCTTGAGTCTCATCTTCATACTGGAAATTTCTGCTAGAATTTGATCTATTTCATCAGGATCAGTTTCAGTTGCATTCAGTATGTTGAAATAAGACTGGATTGTAGATCTGACTTGATCAAATTTGAGATCAGCTACTCTCAATGATGTTTCTAGTAGACAGTAATCAATGAGAGTTGCTTTAGACAAGGTATCAGACTTATTAATTAGTCTAGTTAAATGACCTTTGAGGCCAATATAGGTTCTCCTTAATTGTTCAGGAGTAGCCATGGTGGCTTTAAGTCCAAGTTTCATAGGACTTGAACAAGTATTACTAATGAAGCTTGGGTACTTGCTCATTAGTCGACAAGTAAATTGAATGTAGCCTAAATTAATCTGGCTAAATTACACTCTACCTCACTCGAGGTTAAATGTACCTACCTAACAATAAGTAGCTAAGGATTTTGAGCAGTGCTTGAATGTCACCATTAACGTTCTTCCGGCTAGCTCTTCTTTATCACCATTAGATGTAATAGTGATCATTCAGCAGCACTCAAAATTCATACACACAAATAATTGATACACAAAATAACTAATAGGTATATACTCTAATCAGAGTTACTATAAACTTTGAATCCCACCCTTGGTAGGGTCAGCACAAGAATGAATAGTGTATGCACTACTGACTAGTCTAAGACTAGTTGAAAGAATTTCTACCTAAGAAACAACTAATTTATTTAGTCTGCATTTGTGCAAACTCAGCACAATCACAGCCTAAATTCCTACCTAATAAAGGTTGGCATAAATTAATTTATGGTGCAATAGTGAGTATATAGCTGTGCTGTGTTTTGGGTTTTTTAGATTTTATAGTTTATATAAATGTGCACTTGCACACACAGGTGAAAATACAGATATGTACGATTAATTTTGGCTTGTTAGCCACAGCCTTTTATGGTGGTTGATTGTGTTGACTAACTTGTCAACTACATGTGACCTAGACTTACCTGACAGGTGTACACCATCTCTTGCCAGGTTTTGCCTGTATGGTCTGGCTGTAAATTGAATGTAAGTTATGAGCTGTTGCTCCTGGTGACCTGAAGATTCTTACCTCAGTGTGAGGTATAGGTCTGAGTGTTGTGGGTAATTGACTGTGTCCCACGAGTGCTACTTTATACATGAGGTATAAGCAGCAAATAAATTGGTGTGTATTAGGCTGACCTATGTGGTACTCTGCCGGTAGACACTATTAATAAAATGTGGTTAGCCTAGATTACTACACACAGTAATTAGTTATGATTATGGTATTAATTGTAATATATCCGGTTCGAAGGTCCATAATTTTGTGTTGGGAAGAAAGCTTACTCTCTATTAATTGATTGATATTGAATTAATGGATTAATTTAAATTAATCGAAGGACCACCCTATTTTGACTGAAAAGGGAAACAGATAAAATTAAATGATAAGGACTGAAACACCAGTGCCTATGGATAAGAAACTATTAAAGATTATTCTTTAAACTTCAATGGGCTGTATAATATATTAGTGTTCGAGAATAAACTTTCCGTCCTTCACAAAATGTGGGTTAATACCAGAAGTAATCTACTCCCAGTACGCTTCATCCAGGCTGCTTCCTCCTCCAATAAAATTAGTAATTTCTACTAAATACTATATTAAGAAACGTTAGATAAATTGATTAATGGTAAAAAGATTATATGTTGATTCACCAAGCAGTTATTCTCATTTGACTTTTATGAGGCTAACATATTACGTTAGATATCTCAAATCAAATAAACTAAATCTCTTCGACTGATCTAGAATTTTTCTCAATTAAAGAAATAATAAAAAAGTGTTCAACTGGTTAGCTGTAATAGTGAACGGAGAGATATAGGTACAATGGCGTCGTCTGCTACTTGCTGCAACACGTGAGCTCCAGCATGGCGTGGCAACATGAAGACCACCACCGCTTACAACACAAGCTGAAATTTCAACTAAATATACCAATTGGTTACACCTACTACCTAATATCCTCACTATGCCATAGAAGGAATAAATTAATTCCTCATGGACTTACTTATTGTTTGGGGAGGTCGCGTGGCATAACGATAGACAGTGCACAGTAAATAAATATAAATAGAGATCTCCAATTATAAATAATACTAAAGCACTTAACCTGTTGGTTGTCCACCGAAGCACTCCTAGATTGCTACTGGAGCAATTGCGCGCTCCTAGGCCGATTAAATGCAAGGGCTTCATGTAGTATTGATGGAAATCGACTCTCCCGGGACGCACGATGTGATTGTTGGCGTCTCCACAAGGCTAATCTGGCAAATAATGGCGTCCTCACGCCTCTCTCCCTCAAGCCGTTTCACGCATTCACAACAGAATTTAATAATCACGGATTATTCTTTTCCGTGTAATTACTGATGTAATACGTTAATGAGAACCGGGTTGCAATTATAGGGAATTAAATAACATCATATTCTCGTTAAATGGTGTTAATCAAGAAATGGAAAGAAATTTTATTTCCTCCATAGCATTTGTACGTAACAGAAAAACTGTTACTTGATAAAAATCTCAGTTAATAACTCTCAGTTTTGGATTATTAGGAGTTATATTATCCATAGTTACAGCTCAACTGTGTCCTAGCTCACCATAGCTTACCTGTGTCCTATCTCACCATAGCTTACCTGTGTCCTAGCTCACTTGTGTCCTAGCTCACCTGTGTCCTAGCTAACCTGTGTCCTATCTCCTGTGTCCTACCTCACCTGTGTCCAACCTCACCCTAGCTCACCTGTGTCCTACCTCACCCTAGCTCACCTGTGTCCTAGCTCAACCTAGCTCACCTGTGTCCTAGCTCTCCTGTGTCCTAGTTCACCCTAGCTCACCTGTGTCCTAGCTGACCTGTCTCCTACCTCACCTGTGTCCTACCTCACCCCTAGCCCACTTGTGTCCTAGCTTCCCCTGTGTCCTAGCTCACCCCTAGCTCACTTGTGTCCTTGCTCACCCCAAGCTCACCTGTGTCCTAGCTCACCTGTGTTCTAGCTCACCCTAGCTCTCCTGTGTCCTAGCTCACCTGTGTCCTAGCTCACCTGCCTCCTAGCTCTCCTGTGTCCTAGCTCTCCTGTGTCCTAGATCACCCTAGCTCAGCTGTGTCCTAGCTCACCCTAGCTCTCCTGTGTCCTAGCGCACCCTAGCTCACCTGTGTCCTAGCTCACCTGTGTCCTAGCTTACCTGTGTCCTAGCTCACCTGTGTCCTAGCTCCCCTGTGTACTCACCCAGTTGTGCTTGCGGGGGTTGAGCTCTGGCTCTTTGGTCCTGCCTCTCAACCGTAAATCAACAGGTGATCATGTCCTTGCTCACCTGTGTCCTAGCTCACCTGTGTCCTAGCTCACCTGTGTCCCAGTTCACCTTTACTCACCTATTTGTACTCACCTAATTGTGCTTGTGGGGGTTGAGCTTTGGCTCTTTGGTCCCGCCTCTCAACTGTCAATCAACTGGTGTACAGATTCCCGAACCTACTGGGCTCTATCATATCTACACTTGAAACTGTGTATGGAGTCAGCCTCCACCACATCACTGCCTAAAGCATTCCATCCGTTAACTACTCTGACACTGAAAAAGTTCCTTCTAACGTCTCTGTGGCTCATGTGGGTACTCAGTTTCCACCTGTGTCCCCTTGTTCGCGTCCCACCAGTGTTGAATAGTTTGTCCTTGTTTACCCGGTCGATTTCTCTGAGGATTTTGTAGATTGTGATCATGTCTCCCCTCACTCTTCTGTTTTCCAGTGTCGTAAGGTGCATTTCCCGCAGCCTTTCCTCGTAACTCATGCCTCTTACTTCTGGGACTAGTCTAGTGGCATACCTTTGGACTTTTTCCAGCTTCGTCTTGTGCTTGACAAGGTACAGGCTCCATGCTGGGGCCGCATACTCCAGGATTGGTCTTACATATGTGGTGTACAAGATTCTGAATGATTCCTTACACAGGTTCCTGAACGCTGTTCTGATGTTAGCCAGCCTCGCATATGCCGCAGACGTTATTCTTTTTATGTGGGCTTCAGGAGACAGGTTTGGTGTGATATCAACTCCTAGATCTTTCTCTCTGTCCGTTTCATTAAGTACTTCATCTCCTATTCTGTATCCTGTGTCTGGCCTCCTGTTTCCACTGCCTAGTTTCATTACTTTGCATTTACTCGGTTGAACTTCAACAGCCATTTGTTGGACCATTCACTCAGTCTGTCTAGGTCATCTTGTAGCCTCCTACTATCGTCCTCAGTTTCAATCCTCCTCATAATTTTTGCATCATCGGCAAACATTGAGAGAAACGATTCTATACCCTCTGGGAGATCATTTACATATATCAGAAACAGTATAGGTCCAAGGACTGACCCCTGCGGGACTCCACTCGTAACGTCTCGCCAATCTGAGACCTCACCCCTCACACTGACTCGTTGTCTCCTGTTGCTTAGGTACTCCTGTATCCAACGGAGTACCTTCCCTTTCACTCCAGCCTGCATCTCCAGCTTTTTCACTAGCCTCTTGTGTGGCACTGTATCAAAGGCTTTCTGACAATCCAAAAATATGCAGTCTGCCCACCCTTCTCTTTCTTGCCTTATTTTTGTTGCCTGGTCGTAGAATTCAAGTAACCCTGTGAGGCAGGACCTGCCATCCCTGAATCCATGTTGGTGCTGTGTTACAAAGTTCTTTCGCTCCAGGTGCTCCACTAGCTTTCTTCGCACAATCTTCTCCATCAGCTTGCATGGTATGCAGGTTAGGGACACTGGCCTGTAATTCAGTGCCTCCTGTCTATCCCCTTTCTTGTATATCGGGACTACATTAGCTGCTTTCCAAATTTCTGGCAGTTCCCCTGTTGCCAGAGATTTGTTATACACTATGGAGAGTGGTAGGCACAGTTCTTCTGCTCCTTCCTTAAGTATCCAAGGGGAGATTCCATCTGGGCCTATAGCCTTTGTCACATCCAACTCTAGTAAACACTTCCTTACTTCCCCGCTTGTAATCTCAAACTCTTCCAGTGGTTCCTGGTTAGCTATTCCCTCTCTTATCTCTGGGATTTCTCCTTGCTCTAAGGTGAAGACCTCTTGGAATTTCTTATTCAGTTCCTCACACACTTCCTTGTCGTTTGTAGTGAATCCTTCTGCCCCTATCCTTAATTTCATAACCTGTTCCTTTACTGTTGTTTTTCTCCTGATGTGGCTATGCAGCAATTTAGGCTGAGTCTTTGCCTTGCTTGCGATGTCGTTTTCGTATTGTCTTTCTGCCTCTCTTCTCATCCTGACATATTCATTCCTGGCATTCTGGTATCTTTCTCTGCTCTCCAGTGTCCTGTTATTCCTATAGTTTCTCCATGCCCTTTTACTTTGTTGCTTAGCTAGCCTACATCTCTGATTAAACCATGGGTTTCTCATCTTCATTTCACTGTTTTCCTTTTGGGCTGGGACAAACTTGTTTGCTGCGTCCTTGCACTTTTGCGTGATGTAGTCCATCATATCTTGGGCCGTCTTTTCCCTGAGCTCTGTTTCCCATGCTATATCTGTTAGGAATTTTCTTATCTCCTCATAGTTTCCCTTTCGGTATGCTAACCTTTTGGTTTCGGTATCCCTCCTCGAGTTCAATAACCCTTCTTCAATCAGGTACTCAAACACCAATACACTGTGGTCGCTCATTCCTACTGGGGCCTCAAAACCGATTTCTCTTATGTCAGAGTCGTTCAGGGTGAAGACCAGGTCGAGTCTCGCTGGTTCGTCATTTCCTCTCATCCTTGTGGGTTCTCTGACATGCTGGGTTAAGAAGTTTCTAGTCACCCCTCCAGTAGTTTGGCTCTCCACGTATCCTCGCCGCCATGCGGTTCCTTGTTCTCCCAATCAATCCTTCCGTGATTGAAGTCCCCCATGATGAGCAGGTGGGATCTATTTCTACAGGCAGCAGAGGCTGCCCTCTCAATTATAGTGTTAACTGCCATGTTGTTTTTCGTACTCTTGACTGGGTCTTCTGTCATTTGGTGGAGGGTTGTATATTACTGCTACTACTATTCTTGGTCCTCCCATTGTCATGGTGCCTGCTACGTAGTCTCTGAAACCCTCACAGCCCGGGATAGCCATCTCCTTAAAACTCCATTCCTTTCTCATGAGTAGGGCCACTCAGTCTCCTCCCCTACCTTCCCTCTCTTTCCTTATTACTGTGTACTCCTGTGTCCTAGCTCACCTGTGTCCTAGCTCACCTGTGTCCTAGCTCACCTGTGTCCTCTCTGTGTTCTCTCTGTCTGTTTCATTAAGTACTTCATCTCCTATTCTGTATCCTGTGCCTGGCCTCCTGTTTCCTGTGTCCTAGCTCACCTGTGTCCCAGCTCACCTGTGTCCTTGCTCTCCTGTGTCCTAGCTCACCTAGCTGTGTCCTAGCTCACATGTGTCCTAGCTCACATGTGTCCCAGCTCAACTGTGTCCTTGCTCTCCTGTGTCCTAGCTCACCTGTGTCCTAGCTCACCTGTGTCCTAGCTCACCTGTGTCCTAGCTCACCTGTGTCCCAGATCACCTGTGTCATAGCTCACCTGTGTCCTAGCTCCCCTAAGTCCTTGCTCTCCTGTGTCCCAGCTCACCTGTGTCCTAGCTCACCCTAGCTCACCTGTTTCCTAGATCAACTGTGTCCTTGCTCACCTGTGTTCTTTCTCTCCTGTGTCCCAGCTCACTTGTGTCCTAGCTCACCTGTGTCCTTGCTCTCCTGTGTCCTAGCTCACCTGTGTCTCAGCTCCCCTGTGCCCTTGCTCTCCTGTGTCCCAGCTCACCTGTCTCCTAGCTCACATGTGTCCTAGCTCACCTGTGTCCTAGCTCACCTGTGTCCTAGCTCACCTGTGTCCCAGCTCACCTGTTTCCCAGCTCACCTGTGTCCCAGCTCACCTGTGTCCCAGCTCACCTGTGTCCAAGCTCTTCTGTGTCCTAGCTCTCCTGTGTCCTAGCTCACATGTGTCCTAGCTCACCTGTGTTCTAGCTCTCCTGTGTCCTAGCTTCCCTGTGTCCTTGCTCTCCTGTGTCCTAGCTCACCTATGTACCAGCTCACCTGTGTCCTAGCTCACTTGGGCCCTAGCTCACCTGTATCCTAGCTCACCTGATTCCTAGCTCTCCTGTGTCCCAGCTCACCTGTGTCCTAGCTCACCTATGTCCTAACTCACCTGTGTTCTAGCTCTCCTGTGTCCTAGCTCACCTGTGTCCTAGCTCACTTGGGCCCTAGCTCACCTGTGTCCTAGCTCACCTGTGTTCTAGCTCACCTGTGTCCTAGCTCCCCTGTGTCCTAGCTCTCCTTTGGCCTAGCTCAGCTGTGTCCTGACTCACCTGTACTCACCTAGTTGTACTCACCTAGTTGTGCTTGCGGGGGTTGAACTCTGGCTCTTTGGTCCCGCCTCTCAACCGTCAATCAACAGAACGTGTGTCCTAGCTCACATGTGCCCTAGCTCACCTGTGGCTTAGCTCACCTGTGTCCTAGCTCACCTGTGTCCTAACTCACCTGTGTCCTAGCTCACCTGTGTCCTAGCTCATCTGCGTCCCAGCTCACCTGTGTCCTAGCTCACCTGTGTCCCTGCTCTCCTGTGTCCCATATCTTACCTGTGTCCTAGCTCACCTGTGTCCTAGCTCACCTTTGGTTTAGCTCACCTGTGTCCTAGCTCACCTGTGTCCTAGCTCCCCTGTGTTCCAGCTCACCTGTGTCCTAGCTCATATGTGTCCTAGCTCATCTGTGTCCCAGCTCACCTGTGTTCCAGCTCACCTGTGTCCTATCTCCTGTGTCCTAGCTCATCTGTGTCCTAGCTCGTCTGTGTCCCAGCTCACCTGTGTCCTATCTCCTGTGTACTAGCTCATCTGTGTCCCAGGTCGTCTGTGTCCCAGCTCATCTGTGTCCTAGCTCATCTGTGTCCTAGCTCATCTGTGTCCTAGCTCATATGTGTCCTAGCTCACCTGTGTCCCGGCTCACCTGTGTCCTAGCTCATCTGTGTCCTAGCTCATATGTGTCCTAGCTCACCTGTGTCCCAGCTCACCTGTGTCCCAGCTCACCTGTATCCTAGCTCATCTGTGTCCTAGCTCAACTGTGTCCTAGCTCATCTGTGTCCCAGCTCACCTGTGTCCTAGCTCATCTGTGTCCTAGCTCATCTGTGTCCTAGCTCACCTGTGTCCTAGCTCATCTGCGTCCCAGCTCACCTGTGTCCTAGCTCACCTGTGTCCTAGCTCACCTGTGTGCTAGGTCACCTTTGTCCTAGCTCATCTGTGTCCTAACTCATCTGTGTCCTAGCTCATATGTGTCCTAGCTCACCTGTGTCCTAGCTCACCTGTGTCCCAGCTCACCTGTGTCCCAGCTCTCCTGTGTCCTAGCTCATCTGTGTCCTAGCTCACCTGTGTCCTAGCTCTCCTGTGTCCTAGCTCATATGTGTCCTAGCTCACCTGTGTCCCAACTCACCTGTGTCCCAGCTCTCCTGTGTTCTAGCTCATCTGTGTCCTAACTCATCTGTGTCCTAGCTCATATGTGTCCTAGCTCACCTGTGTCCTAGCTCACCTGTGTCCTAGCTCACCTGTCCCAGCTCTCCTGTGTCCTAGCTCATCTGTGTCCTAGCTCACCTGTGTCCTAGCTCTCCTGTGTCCTAGCTCATCTGTGTCCTAGCTCACCTGTGTCCCAACTCACCTGTGTCCCAGCTCTCCTGTGTTCTAGCTCATCTGTGTCCTAGCTCACCTGTGTCCCAGCTCACCTGTGTCCCAGCTCATCTGTGTCCCAGCTCATCTGTGTCCTAGCTCATATGTGTCCTAGCTCATATGTGTCCTAGCTCACCTGTGTCCTAGCTCATCTGTGTCCTAGCTCATCTGTGTCCTAGCTCACCTGTGTCCCAGCTCATCTGTGTCCTAGCTCATATGTGTCCTAGCTCATCTGTGTCCCAGCTCATCTGTGTCGTAGCTTATCTGTGTCCTAGCTCATCTGTGTCCTAGCTCACCTGTGTCCTAGCTCACCTGTGTCCTAGCTCATCTGTGTCCTAGCTCACATGTGTCCTTGCTCATCTGTGTCCTAGCTCATCTGTGTCCTAGCTCATCTGTGTCCTAGCTCACCTGTGTCCTAGCTCACCTGTGTCCTAGCTCATCTGTGTTCTAGCTCATCTGTGTCCTAGCTCACCTGTGTCCTAGCTCACCTGTGTCCTAGCTCATCTGTGTCCTAGCTCACCTGTGCCCTAGCTCACCTGTGTCCTAGCTCACCTGTGTCCTAGCTCACCTGTGTCCTAGCTCACCTGTGTCCTAGCTCATCTGTGTCCTAGCTCACCTGTGTCCTAGCTCATCTGTGTCCTAGCTCATCTGTGTCCTAGCTCACATTTGTCCTAGCTCGTCTGTGTCCCAGCTCATCTGTGTCCCAGCTCACCTGTGTCCTATCTCCTGTGTTCTAGCTCACCTGTGTCCTAGCTCATCTGTGTCGTAGCTCATCTGTGTCCTAGCTCACATTTGTCCTAGCTCATCTGTGTCCTAGCTCGTCTGTGTCCCAGCTCACCTGTGTCCTAGCTCATCTGTGTTCTAGCTCGTGTGTGTCCCAGCTCACCTGTGTCCTAGCTCATCTGTGTCCTAGCTCGTCTGTGTCCCAGCTCACCTGTGTCCTAGCTCATCTGTGTCCTAGCTCATCTGTGTCCTTGCTCACCTGTGTCCTAGCTCACCTGTGTCCTAGCTCATCTGTGTCCCAGCTCACCTGTGTCATAGCTCATCTTTGTCATAGCTCATCTGTGTCCTAGCTCATCTGTGTCCCAGCTCACCTGTTTCCTAGCTCACCTGTGTCCCAGCTCACCTGTGGCCTAGCTCATCTGTGTCCCAGCTCACCTGTGTCCCAGCTCACCTGTGTCCCAGCTCATCTGTGTCCCAGCTCACCTGTGTCCTAGCTCATCTGTGTCCCAGCTCACCTGTGTCCCAGCTCATCTGTGTCATAGCTCACCTGTGTCCTAGCTCATCTGTTTCCCCGCTCACTTGTGTCCTAGCTCACCTGTGTCCTAGCTCACCTGTGTCCTAGCTCACCTGTGTCCCAGCTCACCTGTGTTCTACCTCACCTGTGTTCTACCTCACCTGTGATGTTGAGTCATTAGTGTGTGTGTTTGTGTGTGTGTGTGTGTGTGTGAGTCTTCTCACCTAATTGTGCTTGCGGGGGTTGAGCTTTGGCTCTTTGGTCCCGCCTCTCAACTGTCAATCAACTGGTGTACAGATTCCTGATCCTACTGGGCTTTATCATATCTACATTTGAAACTGTGTATGGAGTCAGCCTCCACCACATCACTTCCAAGTGCATTCCATTTATTAACTACTCTGACATTGAAAAAATTCTTTCTAACGTCTCTGTGGCTCATCTGGGTACTAAGTTTCCACCTGTGTCCCCTTGTTCGTGTCCCACCCGTGCTGAAGAGTTTGTCTTTGTCCCCCTGTCAATTCCCCTGACAATTTTGTAGGTGGTTATCATGTCTCCCCTTACTCTCTCTGTTTTCCAGGGATGTGAGGTTCAGCTCCTTTAGCCTTTCCTCGTATCTCATTCCTCTCAGTTCCGGGACGAGCCTGGTGGCATACCGCTGAATCTTCTCTAACTTTGTCTTGTGTTTAAACTAGGTATGGACTCCAGGCTGGAGCCTGGAGTCCATAATTACTGTGTCCAATTACTGTGTGTGGTGTGTGTGTGTGGTGGTGTGTGTGTGTGTGGTGTGTGTTTATGTGTGGTGTGTGTGTGTGTGTGTGTGTGTGTGTGTGTGTGTGTGTGGGTGTGTGTGTGTTGTGTGTGTGTGTGGTGTGTGTGTGTGATCCCTGAGGATCTTATAAAAGCTTACCCCGCAAAGCCCTATCCCCTCTGGTTGACTCTTCGTTTAAAGAGTCCAGCCGAGATTGTCACTCTAACTGAATGTTTGGTTACGGCGTAAAATTTTGAGTCTGTCCTCATTATACGTTTAGTTAATGAGGTATGTTTGATAATATTTGTATACAACAATTTCATTTATTTAAAATCAAGACAATATTAAATATATCAATCACATTCATCACTAAAGGTAAACTCTGTGGATACGAAACTGATAATTACTCTACTACAAATCAGGACTTATAGAAAGTATAATTGGTGATGTACATATGATGTAATGTTACAGGTACAAGGGGAACTGAGGTACATGTGAACTAATACTTGCAGGTAACCCAGGTACACATAGAGAGGGCTCATGAACGGTACTCCAGGGGCAGCGTGCTGGCGGTGACGTGTACCGTCGCCCACCACCACATGAATGGTCCACACGCCGTGGTGTGGTACCAGGGCGCCCGCAGACTGGACTATGATGCCCCGAGAGGCGGAATAGCTCTCCAGGTCTGTACCTCTTTTGTGTATGGCCGGTGTGTGTGTGTGTGTGTGNTTTTTTTTCACAGAGTACTTTGCTTTAGGAGGTCAGACCCACCCTGATCCGGTGCATTATACCGGTAAGAGACGGGAGACCTCTTAAAGAAAGTGCAACCCTCTAGTTCAGGCTCTCCTGCACCCAGCACTGCCGGGTGGATAAATATAGGGCAGCAACGATTAGAGCCTCCTGAACATGCTGTTCAGAGTGAAGGTGCGGTTCCGAGGAACCGACACCACATACAGCAAGATCGAGATAATGAATCTACTATCATCAACCTCTGGGGTAGCACCCATCGACGTCGTTATGGACGTGAATGGGCCCCAAATTCTTTTCAGTAGTGCAGCAGCACTAGAAAGCCTATTCACCACGACAACGACCACTGCACTCGAAGAACAGGGCCTAACACTCGTGCCTCCCTACCAGTTCCTGGCAGTAAGGACTATATTCATTCACAGAGTGAGTGACATCATCGCTGAACGACCAGCTTCTGAGATTGTGAAGAGCATAAACACCCAAAACAGATCCCTCACGGCCATATCGGCCCACCTCATTCAGCAGGATGTAAACAGAAAGCAACCCTCAAGGTCACCCTCAAGACTCCGGCAGAGGCTACTCTCGCGGCCGACAACGGCCTCAGATGCTGTGGAGTGGCCTGCACACCCCACCAGATCTCCAGGCAGCGATATTTCCACCTGCGTCAGTGCTTTCGGTGTTATCAATACACCCACTATTCACAAAAGTGCCCAAATCCGAAGCAGAAATGCAGCATCTGTGCTGGGGAACATCATCACAAGACCTGCACAGCTGCCACCAAACGTTGTCTACTCTGCGACGGTGACCACACAGCCGTCTCTCAAGAATGCCCCAAGCGACAAGAGGAAATCAAGCAAATGACAGAAGCCAGACCAAGAAACTCTACTCCAAAAACGAAGGAATTAACATTCAAGAACATGCCTTCCCAGCTCTCCCGACGGGTGGCGCCGCGAGCGGCGAGCAACCCAACTACTGGACCAGCAACTCCCGAGCCAGCCAATCACAGCATCAGACGACACCTCTGCACCAATCCTCACTCACACCGCCTCCAGCCACCTCTGACAGCACTGTAGCAGCTTTGATACACTTCGCTACTGAACTCTCAGGAGGTGATCTCAGACAACGGTACAGAATACTAAATGAACTATACAAGGCAAACAATCTTCCCACGTTCGTAATTCCAGAGGCCATGTTTACTGCTGGCTCCTCTCCACCAGAGCCCGACCCCGTTCCAGAGACGCCAGAGCCCGACCCCGTTCCAGAGACGCCTGTCAACCTGGACCATACAACTCCAGATACACCAGCAACTCCAGATACACCAGCAATACAACTGATACCGTGGCTTCTGATACCACGTCTTCTGATGACGACTCGAACGCCTGTTGATATTGAAAAGAAACATCACCCCCAGCACCAGAGACCACTGCAGCACACTCACCACACTCATTACCAGTGCAATCTCCAATACTCGACCAACTTTACGAGGAATGTGATAAGCAGATTTATGGATCTCCTGAATTCAGGCGCCTCACCAGTAAAATCTACAATGTGAAGTTTGCAGAAAACATACTGAACAACCCAAACCAACCATATTGGAATGTAGCGAATGAAGAAATCTTCGAACATTGCGATGAAGCAACATTGTGTAAGGATCTCTTCCCACCTGACTACCCCCAGTACAAGGAACATCAAATGATTACTAGAAGTAAGAAAAAATAGAAGATCTAAGAAGAAACCAACTGAGAGCAGCCGCTCTCTTCCCCCTCTTTAGGGGGATGGGGACCTAATTTTGCTTGTTTTGAGATGGTGGTACCCGACGTAGACACACTCCACACACCAAGAAGAAAGAAAACCTCCACTGCCGCCTTCCAGACCCGTCTCCCAGCCTAGCCAGATATGGATTGATACAGCATCTACACTTTGACATGCAGCTGGGTCTAGCCCTGGCACTTTTTCTTCAACTTCAGCATTTCCTCTCACCGACTTCTCTTCAGCTGTCCCCACTTCAAGGCTCGCCCCAATGGGCATCTTCTCCTGTATCATTCAGATTCAGATTCAGACTTCAGCAAGAAATAGACAATGTAACCCTCTGGGAACACGACTGGCGGATAAAAACAAACCCCAACAAGTGCAAAATCACATACTTCTTCTACAACAAACGACGTAACCCTGCCCCAGTAAAACTCTACTCTCAATCACCAGATGCAACCCAGATCCCAAGAGTCAGCAACACCACAGTACTTGGACTCACATTAGACTCGAACCTTCGTTTTCACACACATATAACACCCAAGAAAGCTATAGCCTCAAAAGCTCTATCAAAACTCTTCCCACTCAAACATGCCTCCCAAGCCACCAAGCTCTATCTATACAAAACACTTATTCTCCCACTCCTAACATATGCACCGATCCCACTATCACTTGCAGCATCGACAAATAGGAAGAAACTCCAGCGTACACAGAACATGGCTCCGAGGTGGGTGTTCGATACCCACTGGCAGGACTTCACCACTAGTGAGGCCCTGCATGAGTGGGCGAACATCCCAGCTCTGAACATTACCTGGGATACTATGGGGAAGAAACAGATCAATAGAATTCTCACCTATCATGACAACTACGACGCGTTCCTCAGAAACGTCCTAAGTAGACCCAGACATACGCACAACCTCTTTAACCTGATCGACGATCCGCCTCCTGCTCCGTCCTTTACATGACCCCTCTCCTCTAATATACCACTACTCAAATCACCTAACTTCCAACTACATATCCTCCTAACTCTTCTCCCCCCTCTTTAGGGCGGGGGGGACCTGTTAGCTCCCGTTTTCTGGTGCCCTGGGTGGGGGCACGATGCTGATTTGCAAATCCAAGACCACATCTGGTGTGAGCCTCCAGGGGCACACCCAGCTGAGGGCTGCTATCTCCGTGGGAGCTCCGAAAGACGAAATGTTGTCACAAAGATACGATTCCTTGCCTCCATTGCCTAGTCTGATCATAACGATGTCCATGCCATGCAGCTGGGTCTAGCCCTGGCACTTTACCTCATACTGAAAACCCTTCCTCTCACCCCCAATAATTCTTCCCCTATCCCCACTTCCACGCTCACCCAAATAGGGTATCTTGACCTATATCTAATTCATTCATCATTCTTCAGCAAGCTTTGGTCATCAATGATGGCCAAATATTACCAGTTGTGTTGTGTGCTGATTCATCAAGTGCTAAGGTGATTGCAAGGGCAGGGAACTATGAGGGGGAAAGCGCCAAGTCGTTACGACTATATAGCACTGGGAAAAGGTCAGGATTAACTCGACCTCCCACTCTAGATTATTACATTAACAATTACATCTATCATTTTCACCTTATAGTTACAATGTCAGCTAGTTACAGAGTAAGTGCTATTTCAAGAGCTACATATTTACAGTAAGTCATCATACATTAATGGTAGGTCTTATCGCTAATACATAATAGTTTGACCAATGGGGATATTACAGAGTCATAGGGGAGCTTCTGTTTATTAATCTAAGATGAGGTCTGATAAAGACCTTTTGTGCCCTCTGTAATGCTTTTGCGCTACCGCTCACAGGATGAGTATGGGGTGCACAATAAACTAGCCGCCTTCGGCGGCAACAATCAAAAATCAAATCCCACTCTAGCTCAATATTTCCGTTTTCTTCTTCATATTTCCCTTTATAATTTGTTGAAACTTCACCAATTTTTCACAGACTCTATAAATAAGATTTATATATATGAAGTGGAGGAGCAGCATGTGTACTGGTCCACGTCTGCACTTATACTGACTATGGCAGGTGGTGGGACACTAAATACCCGCTTATTTCTTCCTCTCGATTCGGGTCGAAATTTTTAGAATATTCCAATTTTCTAGAATTGTTCTCAAGCCGCGAGTTTAAGGTCTAAGAGGCGATGTTTGGGCAGCATAACTTTGTTGTCCGCGGTCCTCACACTCACTCCTCACTTCGTCACACTCACGTGTTCTCATAAGTTTGATGATGAGTGTAAGCGTGCAAGAAGGCTGCAAGGTGAGGTAAGGTAATTATGAGGAGGACACAGTAAGCCATTACAAGCCGTGTTTCAGGGGTACAAGATCTTCCTCCGCCATACATCACACACATGTGGCGTTCTTGAGCGCCGAGGCGGTGATCCGGCTTCGCGAACGGCAACATGAACGTTGAAGTATTGAGCGGAGTAATGCACCAGAATCATGGGTTAATATTATCATTCTTCCTATAACCATTATTATTATATGTATGATTTAATATTAATAATATTTTTTACACAGTAATTACATTAACGTGATATATATCAATGATAAGATCCGGTGGTCCAGTGGTAGAGTATGCGACTTGACAATGCCAAGGTCGCAGGTTCGCGCCCACCTCACAGCCCTAGTGGATCTTCACATTATTACCTGTGATCATATTGTTATATATATAATAATGTTATGGTTGTGTGTCAGGTGCTGCACCCGGGGAACACGGACGAGTGGACGCTACACATCAAGTACACCCAGCCTGGGGACGGTGGCTGGTACGAGTGTCAGGTCAACTCTGACCCCAAGATCACCAGGCCTGTCCTCCTCATTGTCAAGGGTCAGTATCTCACCCTGGTCGGTGGCCTCACTCATTGTGTCAGGTCAACTCTGACCCCAAGATCACCAGGCCTGTCCTCCTCATTGTCAAGGGTCAGTATCTCACTCTGGTTGGTGGCCTCACTCATTGTGTCAGGTCAACTCTGACCCCAAGATCACCAGGCCTGTCCTCCTCATTGTCAAGGGTCAGTATCTCACCCTGGTTGGTGGCCTCACTCATTGTGAGGATAACACCTGGCTTGTCAAGTTAAGACTGTGGCATGTGTTTGTGAGTTATGAGACACACATATATACACGCACACACACACACACACAGGCCAAGACCGTCAGTAATTTCAAAGCGTTATATGACAAAGAGTGCTGGGAAGACGGGACACCACGAGCGTAGCTCTCATCCTGTAACTACACTTAGGTAATTACACTTAGGTAATTACACACATACACACACAAGGCGTTAAACATTCCAAAACTAGAAAATAGATGAAAAGAGGTGATATGATCACCACTTACCAAATACTAACAGAAATCGACCAAATTAACAAAGAGGAATTCCTGAAACCAGCAACTTCACCAACAAGAGGACAGTTATGAGCTCACGGTCAGTGCTCCCATTTATATGTTAAGAGGGAAAAGAAGGAATTACTGGAAAACAGCCTGGCCAAATATCAATCAATATTCTAGGAGTGGACGGCTAGCAAAAAATCTTTATATATATATATATATATATATATATATATATATATATATATATATATATATATATGCAAACAAGCCTGAATGATCCCCAGGACTAGATACAACTGAAAACTCACACCCAGAAGTGACTCGAATCCATACTCCCAGGAGCAACGCAACTGGTATGTACAGGGACGCCTTAAACCACTTGACCATCACGACGGTCATAAGGAAGTGATAGCCGAGGCTATATGAAGCCTATATGAGGCTATATAGGCTTCTGGGGTGTGAGTTTTCAGTTGTATCTAGTCCTGGGGACCATTCAGGCTTGTTTGCATTTGTGTTCCTCACGCGTTGCCCCAAAAAATGAGGTGATTTGATAAAATGCTATGCCCAAGATTACCATCCGAGTGCCGGCAGGGAAGTGGTTCATATAGCCTCGGCTATCACTTCCTTATGTCCGGTCGTGATGGTCAAGTGGTTAAGGCGTCCCTGTACATACCAGTTGCGTTGCTCCTGGGAGTATGGGTTCGAGTCACTTCTGGGGTGTGAGTTTTCATTCATATATATATATATATATATATATATATATATATATATATATATATATATATATATATATATATATATATATACAATGTGTATCAAAAGCTTGTGTACGTGGTATATATTTCACAGTGCCATAATTTCATTTAATGTTATGACAAGAGGACAATGCAAGGAACAACAGTGAAATGGAAATTACACAGTATACATGTGAGCAATACATCCGAGACCTAAATGTATACATTCTCCATCATGGTTCACATAATACTTCCTATACAACATTTATGTAGCATTTCATACAGTAAGCATACAAGCAGATTTTCAAGCTTCGTGACATTAGGCTACTGCTGTACACTAGACATCTAATATATAAATCCACAAATTACATGGCATACAACTTTGATACAGAAATATAATATATTTGGTCATGTATGACATACATTGTCAATACACAAAATATAATCATTTACGGTCAAAAAGAAGATTAGCTAGTAATTATAACATTCGTGATACTAGGCTAATCAGCCAAGATATCATCCTATAGTTTGAGCACATCATACATCAGCCTCAGTATGATTATTATTATTTTAATATTTATTACCTTTTATAAATATTTTTTCAAAGAATAATCACTCAATTATCACCATGAACAGGTTCATCCAAATTCTTGAACACGAAAAATTACATAAATTATATTTTGGAATCCAATATTTACAGAAACACTTCCCTTTTACCTAAAATGTAAAAAGGTAAGTAGCACCAAGAGAAGGGTAATGTAAACCCCAGTATCGTGACCGGTCGCCGTAGACCACAGAAATACGTGAGAGGTAAAGTTTACAGTTTTCCTCACACCTTCCGGCAGGATATTTTTATTTTCAAAGTTTACATCAGTTTTACCCTCTCTGCTCTGTTGAACTCTTGCCTGTGAGGCTGTTGGTTACTGTGGGAGAGTGGGAGGTACTGTGGGAGAGTGTGAGGTACTGTGGGAGAGTGTGAGGTACTGTTGGAGGGTGTGAGGTACTGTGGGAAGGTGTAAGGTACTGTGGGAATGTGTAAGGTACTGTGGGAGAGTGTGAGGTACTGTGAAGAGGTGTGAGGTACTGTGGGAGGGTGTCAGGTACTGTGGAAGAGTGTGAGGTACTGTGGGAGGGTGTCAGGTACTGTGGGAGAGTGAGGTACTGTGGGAGGGTGTCAGGTACTGTAGGAGGGTGTGAGGAACTGTGGGAGGGTGTGAGGTACTGTGAAGGGGTGTGAGGTATGTTACGAATCTTGCTAAGATCCTTTCATTACTCTTGATTCTGTTATTACTGTATTATCTTATTCTCTAATTAATATAGCATCCAGTTGTACGATATGAGATTTTGTATGTTATATATTATAGCAGGCTGTAGTGTGCCCGAGTTGCATTATATTGTATGAGGCTTTTGTGTTAAAATTTTGATGTTGGTTTCTCCGTGTGGGCGGTTGACCAGATTGGGAATGTGGCTAGCGTGGGAATGTATTGTCAAGCGAGAGTTTATGATGTAACCTTGTTTAATTCTCATTATGATTTGCCATTTAATTATATTGAAATATGTAACGCCATATTGTACTCTTAAGATTAATAATGTCTTGAATATTAGTACTACATTTTGTTATTAGAATTTCCACAATGTTATGTGGATGGTTAGTTGATATTATGGTGGACGCCGCCCGGGTGAGCCAGCAGGTTCCCGGGCAGTAGCGTGGCGGCTGTGTACGAGAGGAGACGTGTTATAAGTTAAGTCATTGGTCACTGTTATTTTAGCCCTTAAACATTAATTTTCTGGTTAGATGATTTTGCATATCCCATGTAGTAATCCATGTTCTGGTAATATTATTCATGTCTCAATTCTTAACTTCATTCTATGATATTGCATGCTGAAGATTATTTCTGGATACTAATTATACATTTAATTGTTATGTTTGTCCCCCTTAGCATAAATATATTGTTCTCCATTATATGCAGTGATGTATCTTTACCCCTAGACTATAGTTGGCAAGGCCGATTTAAATATTTTCAATACACTGCTGGGAGAAGAACCTTCTTTAGTCTCAAGGGTGGTAACAAGGTACTGTGGGAGAGTGTGAGGTACTGTGGGAGAGTGCGAGGTACTGTGGGAGGGTGTGAGGTACTGTGGGAGAGTGAGAGGTACTGTGGGAGAGTGTGAGGTACTGTGGGAGAGTGTGAGGTACTGTGGGAGAGTGTGAGGTACTGTGGGAGAGTGTGAGGTACTGTGGGAGAGTGAGGTACTGTGGGAGAGTGAGGTACTGTGGGAGAGTGTGAGGTACTGTGGGAGAGTGTGAGGTACTGTGGGAGGGTGTGAGGTACTGTGGGAGGGTGTGAGGTACTGTGGGAGAGTGTGAGGTACTGTGGGAGAGTGAGGTACTGTGGGAGGGTGTGAGGTACTGTGGGAGGGTGTGAGGTACTGTGGGAGGGTGTGAGGTACTGTGGGAGGGTGTGAGGTACTGTGGGAGGGTGTGAGGTACTGTGGGAGGGTGTGAGGTACTGTGGGAGAGTGTGAGGTACTGTGGGAGGAGAGTGTGAGGTACTGTGGGAGAGTGAGGTACTGTGGGAGAGTGCGAGGTACTGTGGTTGGATGGTGAGGTACTGTGGGAGAGTGTGAGGTACTGTGGGAGGAGTGAGGTACTGTGGGGAGAGTGCGAGGTACTGTGGTTGGATGGTGAGGTACTGTGGGAGAGTGTGAGGTACTGTGGGAGAGTGTGAGGTACTGTGGGAAGGTTGAGGTACTCTGAAAGGGTGGTGAGGTAATGTGGGAGAGTGAGGTACTGTGGAGGAACTGTGGGAGTGTGAGGTACTGTGGGAAGGTTTGAGGTACTCTGAAAGGGTGGTGAGTAATGTGGGAGAGTGAGGTACTGTGGGAGGACTGGGGAGTGTGAGGTACTGTGGGAAGGTTTGAGGTACTCTGAAAGGGTGGTGAGGTAATGTGGGAGAGTGAGGTACTGTGGGAGGAACTGTGGGAGAGGTGTGAGGTACTGTGGGAGAGTGTGAGTACTGTGGGAGAGTGCGAGGTACTGAGGTAGAGTGTGAGGTACTGTGAAAGGGTGGTGAGGTAATGTGGGAGAATGAGGTACTGTGGGAGGGTGGGAGGAACTGTGGGAGGGTGGGAGGT
>WNGS01169291.1:67351-83488 GCA_020271785.1 Procambarus virginalis
CAGACTGTTCAACTAATCATACCGGTGCCGATACCAAGTTACTCAGGTTTACTTACAATTGATTAGACAGTATTAGTAAACATAGTTGGTGCCTATTTTATTATTTAATAATCAACCCCAAGCTCAATCTTTAAATACTCTTTGAGAAACAAGAATAGTCTTACGACTGGCAGGGAAGATACGACATATGCAGCTCGCGAAGCGTGTTTACTATATGGTAGTTCAATAAGCTCAAAATTTGACCTCTGGTTTCCATCTAAGAACCCAGAGTTGTAACAGGTACTGTGGGAGAGTGAGGTACTGTGGGAGAGTGGGAGGTACTGTGGGAGAGTGGGAGGTACTGTGGGAGAGTGTGAGGTACTGTGGGAGAGTGTGTGATACTGTGGGAGAGTGTGAGGTACTGTAGGAGGGTGGTGAGGTACTATGGGAGAGTGTGAGGTACTGTGGTAGGATGGTGAAGTACTGTGGGAGAGTTTGAGTTACTGTGGAGGGTGGTGAGGTACTGTGGGAGGGTGTGAGGTACTGTGGGAGAGTGTGAGGTATTGTAGGATGGTGTAAGGTACTGTGTGAGGTACTGAGGGAGAGTGTGAGGTACTATGGGAGGGTGGGAGGAATGTGGAGGGTGAGGGTGGGAGAGAGTGAGGTACTGAGGGAGTGTGAAGTACTGTGGGAGGGCGAGAAGTACTGTGGGAGGTACTGTGTGAGGTACTGTGTGAGGTACTGTGGGAGAGTGAGGTATTGTAGGAGGGTGTGAGGTACTGTGGGAGGGGGGGTACTGTGGGAGAGTGTGAGGTACTGAGGGAGAGTGGGAGGGTGTGAGGTACTGTGGGAGAGTGTGAGGTACTGAGGGAGAGTGGGAGGGTGTGAGGTACTGTGGGAGAGTGTGAGGTACTGAGGGAGAGTGGGAGGTACTGTGGGAGAGTGTGAGGTACTGAGGGAGAGTGGGAGGTACTGAGGTAGTGTGTGAGGTACTGTGGGAAGTTTGAGGTACTGAGAAAGGTGGGAGGTACTGTGGGAGAGTGTGAGGTACTGTGGGAGAGTGTGAGGTACTGAGGGAGAGTGGGAGGTACTGAGGTAGTGTGTGAGGTACTGTGGGAAGGTTTGAGGTACTGAGAAAGGTGGGAGGTACTGTGGGAGAGTGAGGTACTGTGGGAGAGTGTGAGGTACTGTGGAAGTGTGAGGTACTGTGGGAGAGTGTGAGGTACTGTGGGAGAGTGTGAGGTACTGGGGGACAGTGTAAGGTACTGTGGGAGAGTGTGAAGTACTGTGGGAGAGTGTGAGGTACTGTGGGAGAGTGTGAGGTACTGTGGGAGAGTGTGAGGTACTGTGGGAGAGTGTGAAGTACTGTGGGAGAGTGTGAGGTACTGTGGGAGAGTGTGAGGTACTGTGGGAGAGTGTGAGGTACTGTGGGAGAGTGTGAGGTACTGTGGTAGGATGGTGAGGTACTGTGGGAGGGTTTGAGTTACTGTGGGAGGGTGGTGAGGTACTATGGGAGAGTGTGAGGTACTGTGGTAGGATGGTGAGGTACTGTGGGAGAGTGTGAGGTACTGAGGGAAAGTGTGAGGTACTGTGGTAGGGTGGTGAAGTACTGTGGGAGGGTTTGAGTTACTGTGGGAGGGTGGTGAGGTACTGTGGGAGGGTGGTGAGGTACTGTGGGAGGGTGGTGAGGTACTGTGGAGGGTGGTGAGGTACTGTGGGAGGGTGGTGAGGTACTGGGGGAGAGTGAGGTACTGAGGGAGAATGTGAGGTACTGTAGTAGGATGGTGAAGTACTGTGGGAGGGTTTGAGTTACTGTGGGAGGGTGGTGAGGTACTGTGGAAGGGTGGTGAGGTATTGTGGGAGAGTGTCAGGTACTGTGAGAGTGTCAGGTACTGTGGGAGGGTGTGAGATACTGTGCGAGGGTCAGAGGTACTGTGGGAGAGTGTGAGGTACTGTGGGAGAGTGGGAGGTACTGTGGGAGAGTGTGAGACACTGATGAAGAGTGTGAGGTACTGTGGGAGGGTGTGAGGTACTGTGGGAGAGTGTGAGGTACTGTGGGAGAGTGTGAGGTACTGAGGGAGAGTGTGAGGTACTGTGGGAGGGTGTGAGGTACTGTGGGAGAGTGTGTGGTACTGTGGGAGGGTGTGAGGTACTGTGGGAGAGTGTGAGGTACTGTACTCACCTAGTTGTACTCACCTAGTTGTGCTTGCGGGGGTTGAGCTCTGGCTCTTTGGTCCCGCCTCTCAACCGTCAATCAACAGGTGTACAGATTCCTGAGCCTACTGGGCTCTATCATATCTACACTTGAAACTGTGTATGGAGTCAGCCTCCACCACATCGCTTCCTAATGCATTCCATTTGTCAACCACTCTGACACTAAAAAAGTTCTTTCTAATATCTCTGTGGCTCATTTGACTGTGACATGACTGTGGGAGAGTGTGAGGTACTGTGGGAGAGTGTGAGGTACTGTGGGAGAGTGTGAGGTACTGTGGGAGAGTGTGTGGTACTGTGGGAGAGTGTGAGGTACTGTGGGAGAGTGAGGTACTGTGGGAGAGTGGTAGGTACTGTGGGAGAGTGTGAGGTACTGTGGGAGAGTGTGAGGTACTGTGGGATAGTGTGAGGTACTGTGGGAGAGTGTGAGGTACTGTGGGAGAGTGTGAGGTACTGTGGGAGAGTGTGAGGTACTGTGGGATAGTGTGAGGTACTGTGGGAGAGTGTGAGGTACTGTGGGAGAGTGTGAGGTACTGTGGGAGAGTGTGAGGTACTGTGGGAGAGTGTGAGGTACTGTGGGAGAGTGTGAGGTACTGTGGGAGAGTGTGAGGTACTGTGGGAGAGTGTGAGGTACTGTGGGAGAGTGTGAGGTACTGTGGGAGAGCGTGAGGTACTGTGGGAGAGTGAGGTACTGTGGGAGAGTGTGAGGTACTGTGGGAGAGTGTGAGGTACTGTGGGAGAGTGAGAGGTACTGTGGGAGTGTGTGAGGTACTATGGGAGAGTATGAGGTACTGTGGGAGAGTGAGGTACTGTGGGAGTGTGAGGTACTGTGGGAGTGTGAGGTACTGTGGGAGAGTGAGGTACTGTGGGAGTGTGAGGTACTGTGGGAGAGTGAGGTACTGTGGGAGTATGAGGTACTGTGGGAGAGTGAGGTACTGTGGGAGAGTGTGAAGTACTGTGGGAGAGTGGGAGGTACAAGAGGGAGAGTGGGAGGTACTGTGGCAGGGTGGTGAGGTACTGTGGGAGGGTGTGAGGTACTGTGGGAGTGTGAGGTACTGTAAGAGGGTGGTGAGGTACTATGGGAGAGTGTGAGGTACTATGGGAGAGTGTGAGGTACTATGGTAGGATGGTGAAGTACTGTGGGAGGGTTTGAGTTACTGTGGGAGGGTGGTGAGGTATTGTGGGAGAGTTTGAGGTACTGTGGGGGGTGTTAGGTACTGTGGGAGAGTGTGAGGTACTGTGGGAGGGTGTGAGGTACTGTGGGAGAGTGTGAGGTACTGTGGGAGGGTGTGAGGTACTGTGGGGGGTGTGAGGTACTGTGGGAGGGTGTGAGGTACTGTGGGAGGGTGTGAGGTACTGTGGGAGGGTGTGAGGTACTGTTGGAGAGTGTGAGGTACTGTGGGAGGGTGTGAGGTACTGTGGGAGGGTGTGAGGTACTGTGGGAGGGTGTGAGGTACTGTGGGAGGGTGGGAGGTACTGTGGGAGGGTGAGGTACTGTGGGAGGGTGTGAGGTACTGTGGGAGGGTGGGAGGTACTGTGGGAGGGTGAGGTACTGTGGGAGGATGTGAGGTACTGTGGGAGGGTGTAAGGTACTGTTGGAATGTGTGAGTTACTGTGAGAGGGGTGTGAGTTACTGTGGGAGGGTGTGATTGAGGGTGGAAGTACTTTGGCTTGGAGACTACCACTGTGGGAGTGTGGGTGTGTGTATGCATGAGTACATGTATGCGCGTGTTTGTGTATGGATGTATAAGCGACTAAATCTCTTAATAACCCCATACACGCTGCAACATTGCAGGTAAAGAGACATAATCTGTACTGATTATATATTCATCAATTGTTATAGCAACATTTTTGTGGTGTTATCTTTTCCAGACAAGAATATGGACGACCCGTTCTACCAGCAGGAGGTGGAGGCCTCTGGCAATGGTGAGTGTGTTACCCCTGTGTCCTGGCTCACCCTAGCTCACCTGTGTCCTGGCTCACCCTAGCTCACCTGTGTCCTGGCTCACCCTAGCTCACCTGTGTCCTGGCTCACCCTAGCTCACCTGTGTCCTGGCTCACCCTAGCTCACCTGTGTCCTGGCTCACCCTAGCTCACCTGTGTCCTGGCTCACTCTAGCTCACCTGTGTCCTGGCTCACCCTAGCTCACCTGTGTCCTGGCTCACCTGTGTCCTGGCTCACCCTAGCTCACCTGTGTCCTGGCTCACCCTAGCTCACCTGTGTCCTGGCTCACCCTAGCTCACCTGTGTCCTGGCTCACCCTAGCTCACCTGTGTCCTGGCTCACCTAGCTCACCTGTGTCCTGGCTCACCCTAGCTCACCTGTGTCCTGGCTCACCCTAGCTCACCTGTGTCCTGGCTCACCTAGCTCACCTGTGTCCTGGCTCACCCTAGCTCACCTGTGTCCTGGCTCACCCTAGCTCACCTGTGTCCTGGCTCACCCTAGCTCACCTGTGTCCTGGCTCACCCTAGCTCACCTGTGTCCTGGCTCACCCTAGCTCACCTGTGTCCTGGCTCACCTGTGTCCTGGCTCACCCTAGCTCACCTGTGTCCTGGCTCACCCTAGCTCACCTGTGTCCTGGCTCACCCTAGCTCACCTGTGTCCTGGCTCACCCTAGCTCACCTGTGTCCTGGCTCACCCTAGCTCACCTGTGTCCTGGCTCACCCTAGCTCACCTGTGTCCTAGCTCACCCTAGCTCACCTGTGTCCTAGCTCACCTGTGTCCTGGCTCACCTGTGTCCTGGCTCACCCTAGCTCACCTGTGTCCTGGCTCACCCTAGCTCACCTGTGTCCTGGCTCACCCTAGCTCACCTGTGTCCTGGCTCACCCTAGCTCACCTGTGTCCTGGCTCACCCTAGCTCACCTGTGTCCTGGCTCACCCTAGCTCACCTGTGTCCTGGCTCACCCTAGCTCACCTGTGTCCTGGCTCACCCTAGCTCACCTGTGTCCTGGCTCACCCTAGCTCACCTGTGTCCTGGCTCACCCTAGCTCACCTGTGTCCTGGCTCACCCTAGCTCACCTGTGTCCTGGCTCACCCTAACTCACCTTTGTCCTAGCTCACCCTAGCTACACCTGTGTCCTGGCTCACCTGTGTCCTAGCTCACCCTGGCTCACCTGTGTCCTGGCTCACCCTAGCTCACCTGTGTCCTGGCTCACCCTAGCTCACCTGTGTCCTGACTCACCCTAGCTCACCTGTGTCCTAGCTCACCCTAGCTCACCTGTGTCCTGGCTCACCCTAGCTCACCTGTGTCCTAGCTCACCTGTGTCCTGGCTCGCCTTAGCTCACCTGTGTCCTGGCTCACCCTAGCTCACCTGTGTCCTGGTTCACCCTAGCTCACCTGTGTCCTGGCTCACCCTAGCTCACCTGTGTCCTGGCTCACCCTAGCTCACCTGTGTCCTGGCTCACCCTAGCTCACCGTGTCCTGGCTCACCCTAGCTCACTGTCCTGGCTCACCCTAGCTCACCTGTGTCCTGGCTCACCCTAGCTCACCTGTGTCCTGGCTCACCTATGTCCTAGCTCACCTGTGTCCTGGCTCACCTTAGCTCACCTGTGTCCTGGCTCACCTGTGTCCTAGCTCACCTGTGTCCTGGCTCACCCTAGCTCACCTGTGTCCTGGCTCACCCTAGCTCTCCTGTGTCCTGGCTCACCCTAGCTCACCCTGGCTCACCTGTGTCCTGGCTCACCCTAGCTCACCTGTGTCCTGGCTCACCCTAGCTCACCTGTGTCCTAGCTCACCCTGGCTATCCTGTGTCCTGGCTCACCCTAGCTCACCTGTGTCCTAGCTCACCTATGTTCACCTGTGTCTTGGCTCACCTGTGTCCTGGCTCACCCTAGCTCACCTGTGTCCTGGCTCACCCTAGCTCACCTGTGTCCTGGCTCATCCTAGCTCACCTGTGTCCTGGCTCACCTGTGTCCTGGCTCACCCTAGCTCACCTGTGTCCTGGCTCACCCTAGTTCACCTGTGTCCTGGCTCACCCTAGCTCACCTGTGTCCCGGCTCACCCTAGCTCACCTGTGTCCTGGCTCACCCTAGCTCACCTGTGTCCTGGCTCACCCTAGCTCACCTGTGTCCTGGCTCACCCTAGCTCACCTGTGTCCTGGCTCACCCTAGCTCACCTGTGTCCTGGCTCACCGTAGCTCACCTGTGTCCTGGCTCACCCTAGCTCACCTGTGTCCTGGCTCACCCTAGCTCACCTGTGTCCTGGCTCACCCTAGCTCACCTTTGTCCTAGCTCACCCTAGCTACACCTGTGTCCTGGCTCACCTGTGTCCTAGCTCACCCTGGCTCACCTGTGTCCTGGCTCACCCTAGCTCACCTGTGTCCTGGCTCACCCTAGCTCACCTGTGTCCTGACTCACTCTAGCTCACCTGTGTCCTAGCTCACCCTAGCTCACCTGTGTCCTGGCTCACCCTAGCTCCCCTGTGTCCTAGCTCACCTGTGTCCTGGCTCACCCTAGCTCACCTGTGTCCTGGTTCACCCTAGCTCACCTGTGTCCTAGCTCACCCTAGTTCACCTGTGTCTTAGCTCACCTGTGTCCTGGCTCACCTGTGTCCTGGCTCACCCTAGCTCACCTGTGTCCTGGCTCACCCTAGCTCACCTGTGTCCTGGCTCACCCTAGCTCACCTGTGTCCTGGCTCACCCTAGCTCACCTGTGTCCTGGCTCACCCTAGCTCACCTGTGTCCTAGCTCACCCTAGCTCTCCTGTGTCCTGGCTCACCTGTGTCCTAGCTCACCTGTGTCCTGGCTCACCCTAGCTCACCTGTGTCCTGGCTCACCTGTGTCCTAGCTCACCTGTTTCCTGGCTCACCCTAGCTCACCTGTGTCCTGGCTCACCCTAGCTCACCTGTGTCCTAGCTCACCCTAGCTCCTGTGTCCTGGCTCACCCTGGCTCACCTGTGTCCTGGCTCACCCTAGCTCACCTGTGTCCTGGCTCACCCTAGCTCACCTGTGTCCTAGCTCACCCTAGCTACCTGTGTCCTGGCTCACCCTAGCTCACCTGTGTCCTAGCTCACCCTAGTTCACCTGTGTCCTAGCTCACCTGTGTCCTGGCTCACCTGTGTCCTGGCTCACCCTAGCTCACCTGTGTCCTGGCTCACCCTAGCTCACCTGTGTCCTGGCTCATCCTAGCTCACCTGTGTCCTTGCTCACCCTAGCTCTCCTGTGTCCTGGCTCACCCTAGCTCTCCTGTGTCCTGGCTCACCCTAGCTCACCTGTGTCCTAGCTCACCCTGGCTCACCTGTGTCTTGGCCTACCCTAGCTCACCTGTGTCCTAGCTCACCCTGGCTCACCTGTGTCCTGGCTCACCCTAGCTCACCTGTGTCCTAGCTCACCCTAGCTCACCTGTGTCCTGGCTCACCCTAGCTCACCTGTGTCCTGGCTCACCCTTGCTCACCTGTGTCCTGGCTCACCCTAGCTCACCTGTGTCCTGGCTCACCCTAGCTCACCTGTGTCCTAGCTCACCCTAGCTCACCTGTGTCCTGGTTCACCCTGGCTCACCTGTGTCCTGGCTCACCCTAGCTCACCTGTGTCCTGGCTCACCCTAGCTCACCTGTGTCCTGGCTCACCCTAGCTCACCTGTGTCCTAGCTCACCTGTGTCCTAGCTCACCTGTGTCCTAGCTCACCCTAGCTCACCTGTGTCCTGGTTCACCCTGGCTCACCTGTGTCCTGGCTCACCCTAGCTCTCCTGTGTCCTGGCTCACCCTAGCTCACCTGTGTCCTAGCTCACTCAGGCTCACCCTAGCTCACCTGTGTCCTGGCTCACCCTAGCTCACCTGTGTCCTGGCTCACCCTAGCTCACCTGTGTCCTGGCTCACCCTAGCTCATCTGTGTCCTAGCTCAACCTAGCTCACCTGTGTCCTAGCTCACCTGTGTCCTGGCTCACCCTAGCTCACCTGTGTCCTGGCTCACCCTAGCTCACCTGTGTCCTAGCTCACCCTAGCTCACCTGTGTCCTGGCTCACCTTAGCTCACCTGTGTCCTGGCTCACCCTAGCTCACCTGTGTCCTGGCTCACCCTAGCTCACCTGTGTCCTAGCTCACCCTGGCTCACCTGTGTCCTGGCTCACCTGTGTCCTAGCTCACCCTGGCTCACCTGTGTCCTGGCTCACCTGTGTCCTGGATCACCCTAGCTCACCTGTGTCCTGGCTCACCCTAGCTCACCTGTGTCCTAGCTCACCCTAGCTCTCCTGTGTCCTGGCTCACCCTAGCTCACCTGTGTCCTAGCTCGCCCTGGCTCACCTGTGTCCTGGCTCACCCTAGCTCACCTGTGTCCTGGCTCACCCTAGCTCACCTGTGTCCTAGCTCACCTGTGTCCTGGCTCACCCTAGCTCACCTGTGTCCTAGCTCGCCTGTGTCCTAGCTCACTTGTGTCCTGGCTCACCCTAGCTCACCTGTGTCCTGGCTCACCCTAGCTCACCTGTGTCCTGGCTCACCTGTGTCCTAGCTCACCCTAGCTCACCTGTGTCCTAGCTCACCTGTGTCCTAGCTCACCCTAGCTCACCTGTGCCCTAGCTCACCCTAGCTCACCTGTGTCCTGGCTCACCCTAGCTCACCTGTGTCCTGACTCACCCTAGCTCACCTGTGTCCTAGCTCACCCTGGCTCACCTGTGTCCTAGCTCACCCTGGCTCACCTGTGTCCTGGCTCACCCTAGCTCACCTGTGTCCAAGCTTACCCTAGCTCAGCTGTGTCCTAGCTCACCTGTGTCGTAGCTCACCCTAACTCACCTGTGTCCTAGCTCACCCTGGCTCACCTGTGTCCTAGCTCACCCTAGCTCACCTGTGTCCTGGCTCACCTGTGTCCAAGCTCACCCTAGCCCACCCTGGCTCACCTGTGTCCTAGCTCACCCTAAAGTTGATTGGGTTTGATGATTAAAGTTCCAGGTCTCAGGAAATCTTCCCCATCGATTTTATCAATTCCTGTTACTCTTTTGTATATAGTGATCATATCACCTCTTTTTCTTCTGTCTTCTAGTTTTGGCATATTTAATGCCTCTAACCTCTCCTCGTAGCTCTTGCCCTTTAGTTCTGGGAGCCACTGAGTAGCATGTCTTTTTCACCTTTTCCAGTTTGTTGATGTGCTTCTTAAGATATGGGCACCACACATCCGCTGCATATTCTAGCTTTGGCCTAACAAAAGTCGTGAACAATTTCTTTAGTATATCGCCATCCATGTATTTAAAAGCAATTCTGAAGTTAGAAATCGTGGCACAAAGGCTCCTCGCACAATATTCTTTATGTGGTCCTCAGGTGACAGTTTTCTATCTAGAACCACCCCTAGATCTCTTTCTTTATCAGAATTCTTTAAAGATTTCTCACATAATATATAAGTTGTGTGGGGTCTATGTTCTCCTATTCCACATTCCATAACAAGGCATTTATTAACATTAAATTCCATTTGCCAAGTGGTGCTCCATGTACTTATTTTGTCCAGGTCATCCTGAAGGGCATGACAATCATCTAAGTTTCTTATCCTTCCTATTATCTTAGCATCATCAGCAAACATGTTCATATAATTCTGTATACCAACTGGTAGATCATTTATGTAGACAATAAACATCACTGGTGCAAGAACTGAACCCTGTGGTACTGCACTTGTGACATTTCTCCAGTCCGATACATTGCCTCTGATCACAGCCCTCATTTTTCTATCAGTCAGAAAATTTTTCATCCATGTTAGAAGCTTACCTGTCACCCCTCCAATATTTTCCAGTTTCCAGAACAACCTCTTATGTGGAACTCTGTCGAAAGCCTTTTTTAGGTCAAGATAGATGCAGTCAACCCAACCATCTCTTTCCTGTAATATCTCTGTTGCTCGATCATAGAAACTGAGTAAATTCGATACACAGGATCTTCCAGATCGAAAACCATACTGTCTGTCTGATATTATATCATTTCTCTCCAGGTGTTCTACCCATTTAGTTTTAATTATTTTTTCCAATATTTTGACTATTAGACTTGTCAATGATACCGGTCTATAATTAAGGGGGTCTTCCCTGCTTCCACTTTTGTAGATTGGAACTATGTTAGCCTTTTTCCGCACATCGGCTACAACTCCTGTAAACAGGGCTGCCTGAAAAATCACTTGAAGAGGAATGCTGAGCTCAGGTGCACATTCTCTCAGAACCCATGGTGAAACTCCATCTGGACCAACTGCTTTGTTCTTATTTAGCTTCTTGAGCATTTTTTCCACTTCGTCTCTAACACCTCTATGTGCTCTATGTTGTTCTCTGGAATTCTTATTGTGTCTGGTTCCCTGAAGATTTCATTTCATAAAAGTGTGTGTGTGTGTGTGTGTACTCACCTAATTGAAAGTTGTACTCACCTAGTTGTGCTTGCGGGGGTTGAGCTTTGGCTCTTTGGTCCTGCCTCTCAACTGTCAATCAACTGGTGTACAGATTCCCGAGCCTACTGGGCTCTATCATATCTACATTTGAAACTGTGTATGGAGTCAGCCTCCACTGCATCTCTGCTTAATGCATTCCATCTGTTAACTATTCTAACACTGAAAAAGTTCTTTATAATGTCCTTGTGGCTCATTTGGGTACTCAGTCTCCACCTGTGTCCCCTTGTTCGCGTACCACCCGTGTTTTAAACAGTTTATCTTTGTCTACCATGTCAATTCCTCTGAGAATGTTGTAGGTAGTGATCATGTCTCCCCTTACTCTTTTGTCTTCCAGTGTCGTGAGGTGCATTTCACGCAGCTTCTCCTCGAAACTCATGCCTCTTAGTTCTGGGACTAGCCTAGTGGCATACCTCTGAATTTTTTCCAGCTTCGTCTTGTGCTTGACAAGATACGGGCTCCATGCTGGGGCCGCATACTCCAGGATTGATCTTACATATGTGGTATACAAGGTTCTGAATGATTCCTTACACAGGTTCCTGAAGGCTCTTCTGATGTTAGCCACCCTCCCATATGCACAGATGTAATTCTCTTTATGTGGGCTTCAGGAAACAGGTTTGGTGTGATATCAACTCCTAGATCTTTCTCTCTGTCCGTTTCATTAAGTACTTTATCTCCTATTCTGTGTCCTGTGTCTGGCCTCCTGTTTCCACCGCCTAGTTTCATTATCTTACATTTACTGGGGTTAAACTTTAGCAGCCATTTGTTGGACCATTCATTCAGTCACTCTAGGTCTTCTTGTAGCCTCATACTATCTTCCTCTGTTTAATCCTCCTCATAATTTTTGCATCAGCAAAAAATGAGAGGAACGAGTCTATACCCTATGGGAGATAATTTACATATATCAGAAACAGTATAGGGCCAAGGACTGACCCCTGCGGGACTCCACTTGTGACGTCTCGCCAATCTGAGACTTCACCCCTCACACTGACTCGCTTTCTTCTGTTGCTTAGGTACTCCCTTATCCAATAGAGTACCTTCCCTTTCACTCCTGCCTGCATCTCCAGCTTTTTCACTATCCTCTTATGTGGTGCTGTGTCAAAGGCTTTCTGGCAATCCTAAAATATGCGGTCTGTTCACCCGTCTCTTTTTTGCCTCATTTTTGTTGCCTGGTCGTAGAATTCAGTTAATCCTGTGAGGCAGGACTTGCCATCTCTGAACCCATGTTGATGCTGTGTTACAAAGTTCTTTCGCTCCAGATGTTCCACTATCTTTCTTCGCACAATCTTCTCCATCAGCTTGCATGGTATGCAAGTTAGGGACACTGGCCTGTAGTTCAGTGCCTCCTGTCTATCCCCTTGTATATCGGGACTACGTTAGCTGCTTTCCAAATTTTTAGCAGTTCCCCTGTTACCAGTGTTTTGTTATACACTATGGAGAGTGGCAGGCTCAGTGCTTCTGCTCCTTCCTTCAGTGTCAATGGTGAGATTCCATCTGGGCCTATAGCGTTTTCACATCCAACTCTAGCAAAAGCTTCCTTACACCCATACTGGTAATCTCAAACTCTTCTAGTGGTTCCTGGTTAACTATTCCATCTCTTATCTTTGGAACTTCTCATTGCTCTAATGTGAAAACTGGAATTTCCTCCTGGAATTTCTTATTCAGTTCCTCGCACACTTCCTTGTCGTTTGTAGTGAATCTGTCTGCCCCTATCCTCAATTTTTTTACCTGTTCCTTTAGTGTTGTTTTTCTCCTGATGTGGCTGTGTAGCAATTTAGGTTGAGTCTTTGCCTTGCTTGCGATGTCATTTTCGTATTGTCTTTCTGCCTCTCTTCTTAACCTGACATATTCATTCCTGGCATTCTGGTATCTTTCTCTGTTCTCAAGAGTCCTGTTATTTCTATAGTTTCTCCACGCCCTTTTACTTTGCTGCTTAGCTAGCCTACATCTCTGATTAAACCATGGGTTTCTCATCTTCATTTCGTTGTTTTCCTTTTGGACTGGGACAAACTTGTTTGCTGCTTCCTTGCACTTCTGCGTGATGTAGTCCATCATGTCTTGGGCCGTATTTCCCTGAGCTCTGTTTCCCATGCTATATCTGTTAGGAATTTTCTTATCTCCTTATAGTTTCCCTTTCGGAATGCCAGAGGTTCCCCTGACATGCTGGCTTAAGAAATTTCTTGTCTCCACCTCCAATAGTTTAGCTCTCCATGTATCCTCACCATGCAGTTCCTTGTTCGCCAAGTCTATCCTTCCATAATTGAAGTCCCTCATGATGAGCAGATGGGATCTATTTCTACAGGCAGCAGAGGCTGCCTTCTCATTTATAGTGTTAACTGTCATGTTGTTGTTGTTATACTCTTGCCTGGGTCTTCTGTCATTTGGTGGAGGGTTATACATCACTGCTACTACTATTCTTGGTCCTCATCGTCTTGGTGCCTGTTATATAGTCTCTGAATCCCTTGCAGCCTGGGATAACCATCTCCTTGAAACTCCATTCCTTTCTTATTTGTAGGGCCACTCTGCCTCCTCCCCTTCCTTCTCATTCCTTATTACAGTGTAGTCCTGGGGTAACATAACATTCATTATGATTCCTGAGAGTTTTGTTTCTGTGAGTCAGATTACATCTGGGTTCACTTCTTGTGCTCTTTCCTTTAGTTCACTTGCCTTGCTTGTAATCCCATCTATGTTCGAGTACATCACCTTAAAACTGACTCTCTTCTGTCCTTCCTCAGTTTCTGTTGATTTCCCTGAAGCAGGAAAACAGGGAGGGACTGGGATGGGAGGGCCTAGGAAGGGGAACCTAAGGGATCTGGGGTGTGAGGGTGCTGGGAGGATCTGGCATGGGGAGGATGGTGGAGAAGGAAGGGCTTGGGGGGGGGGAAGAAGAGAGGGCTTGGGGGGGTAGATAGGAGGTCCTTGGGAGTGGGGGGTGGGGGAGGGTGCCCTAGATGGGCACTTAGTGGGGTGATTGCAAGGGTTGGGGCAGGTAGGACGTCTGTTGGGTGGAAGGTGCAGGTGGTGCTCCTCTCACTGTGTCTGTTGAACTGCTTGTGGAGGGTTCCCCACTCTCCTCTGGGATTGTAGGGTTCGGGACTGTGTTTCCCTGATTCCTTTCTTTCTCCCTGTGCTCCTTCCTCGCGGCTGCTGCCCTCATTCACCTTGTCTTATCCCTCGGCAGGAATACTTTTTGAACTTCAGTACATTTACTAGTCCGCTCTTCCTTGCTAACAGGTCCTCTTTTGTGTTCTCGCTCATGAACAAACGAGAATCACATTTACATGTTTGAGCGTGTCAGCGTGCGTGTGTGTGCATGTGTGTGCGTGTGTGTGCTTGTGAGTGTGCGTATGTTGTACACAGCGAGTCATGTGTGTATGTGATCCCTGAGGTAATCTTACTCCACAAAGCCTTATTCCCTCTGATTTAACTCTTCGTTTAAGGAGTCCAGCTGAGATTGTCAATCTAACTAAATGCTTGGTTATGGCGTAAAATTTTTTACTCTGTCCTGATTATATCGTTTAGTTAATGAGGTATATTTGATAAATATTTGCATACAACAAATCCATTTATTTAAAATCAAGAAATTATTAAATACATCAATCACATTCATCACTAAAGGTAAACTCTGTGATACGAACTGATAATTACTCTACTACAAATTAGGACTTATAGAAAGGATAATTGGTGATGTACATATGATGTAATGTTTCAGGAACAATGAGAACTGAAGTACATGTGAACTAATACTTGCAGGTACCCAGGTACACATTGAGGGGGCTCATGAACGGTACATCCAGGAGGGCAGCGTGCTGGCGGTGACGTGTACCGTCGCCCACCACCACATGAAGGGTCCACACGCCGTGGTGTGGTACCAGGGCGCCCGCAGACTGGACTACGATGCTCCAAGAGGCGGAATAGCTCTCCAGGTCTGTACCTCTTGTGTGTATGGCCAGTGTGTGTGTGTTGCCAGCCACCTATGTGTCCTGGGTCTTGGATGTATCCCACACATGCAGGTGTGTCCTCTCTCACTGTCAAAGGTCCTCTTCCAGTTGCTGGTTCTCTCTAGGTCGTAGACGAGAGTTAACAAGCTCTATATCTCTATACAATAAAAACATTAGTTTTTCCCAGAGCAGATAATGAATTGGTCACGCCAGATGTCAGTTATTTACACGTGTAGTGTGACTGGAGTGCTCCTGTGGAGTACACCATGAAGACCGGGGCACCCTTGACCATTGTAACGGAACTGCTCCTGTGGAACGTCTGCTTCAGCGACACCATAGTTCCTACCCGAAGCCAGCGCCCAAGTAAATGTCTGAACGCTGACGCCTCTGGAGACAATATGATGAGAATCACATTAATAATAAACTTAAAACTCCTGAGCGTGAGGACGAGGGAGGCCAGCTATTGTTGCCTCAAGATAAGACCCCAACTGAAGACTATGTCAAGGAGACACCAAATATCCTCTCATAAGATCAGACAAGATAATGCTAAATATGCAACCCGCCAATTACCACAATGGTAGTGAAAATGTACAAATATGTTGCCTCCAAATGCACTAGGAAACTATGGTTGATCTAAGGAGTGTAGCTCATCACCTAAATGTATAATACTCTGCAACAAACCAATTTTTTAATACAGCACGCACCACTAATTTTGAAATCCTGCCCCAGTGTTATTGTAAGTTGGTGGACATAGTTCATGATAGTTAAAAGGAAAGTAAATGTGTTTGACCCCATAACTTGTACATTAAGTGTCTCTTCACACAGGAGAGGTGTGTGTGTGTGTGTGTGTTCTGTAAAGTTTTACACTTTCATGTATCATATTTACCTTCACTACAAGTCCCTCCGTCAGGAATGAACCACCAAACACAGGTTGTGAAACGTGAGAGCCGGCTAGATGCACCGCTGCACAAACACACACAAATCAATGATCTTGTCACACGAAATACACATGATTATGGGACGCATTTCGACAACATTCTGACGACTAAAATATATTGCCACTTCCAAAATCTGGTAAAGGCCTAGCTAACAATACATAGTGATATTCAATAGTAATATAACAACCTCGTATTACTGCAGATAACTACACAGACAAAAAATGCTGTTGTGGTTTGCAAACTTTAAAGTAAACTTTAAGAAATGTGTAAACTCAAAAAAAACGCAGTTTACTCGATGTGATCCAGCACTCCAGCACAGAGGTGGTGTGGTTGGCCGCGTCAATCACCTTCATAGTCTAGAATTATTGAATATAAATCATACTTCATTATAAACATTCCCACACGCCTTAACATATACATATATACTCACTCTTTCCTTAACCTATATTTTATTTTTACAGATATAAATTCAGCCAATAATTTCACACCAAAAAAAATAGATATATAAATTATGGGACTTGGTAGAGTGATGGGTGTGTTGTATGAAGATAATAATAAGGAGGTGTGTGTCCACTCCCCAGACAGAGAAGGCGCCGAGCAGAACGGTGAGCAGGTTGATGTTGTCAGCGGTCACCCCCAACGACTCTGGCAGATACAGCTGTCGACCAGATACTGGTGGATTCGCGTCTGTCTCTGTGCAGTCCAGTCTGGTAGGTGACTGTGACTGTGTGTG
>WNGS01169291.1:94871-113061 GCA_020271785.1 Procambarus virginalis
GGGAGAGTGGGAGGTACTGGTGGGAGTGTGAGGTACTGTGGTAGGATGGTGAAGTACTGTGGGAGGGTTTGAGTTACTGTGGGAGGGTGGTGAGGTACTGTGGGAGTGTGAGGTACTGTGGGAGTGTGAGGTATTGTAGGAGGGTGTGAGGTACTGTGGGAGGGTGTGAGGTTCTGTGGGAGAGTGTGAGGTACTGTGGGAGAGTGTGAGGTACTGTGGGAGTGTGAGGTACTGTGGGAGAGTGAGGTACTGTGGGAGAGTGTGAAGTACTGTGGGAGAGTGAGGTACTGTGGGAGAGTGTGAGGTACTGTGGGAGAGTGTGAGGTACTGTGGGAGAGTGTGAGGTACTGTGGGAGAGTGTGAGGTACTGTGGGAGAGTGTGAGGTACTGTGGGAGAGTGTGAGGTGCTGTGGGAGAGTGTGAGGTGCTGTGGGAGAGTGTGAGATCCTTTGGGAGAGTGTGAGGTCCTTTGGAGAGAGTGAGGTACTGTGGGAGAGTGTGAGGTCCTTTGGGAGAGTGTGAGGTACTGTGGGAGAGTGTGAGGTACTGTGGGAGAGTGTGAGGTCCTTTGGGAGAGTGTGAGGTCCTTTGGGAGAGTGTGAGGTACTGTGGGAGAGTGTGAGGTACTGTGGGAGAGTGTGAGGTACTGTGGGAGAGTGTGAGGTACTGTGGGAGAGTGTGAGGTACTGTGGGAGAGTGTGAGGTCCTTTGGGAGAGTGTGAGGTCCTTTGGGAGAGTGTGAGGTACTGTGGGAGAGTGTGAGGTCCTTTGGGAGAGTGTGAGGTACTGTGGGAGAGTGTGAGGTACTGTGGGAGTGTGTGAGGTACTGTGGGAGAGTGTGAGGTACTGTGGGAGAGTGTGAGGTACTGTGGGAGAGTGTGAGGTACTGTGGGAGAGTGTGAGGTACTGTGGGAGAGTGTGAGGTACTGTGGGAGTGTGAGGTACTGTGGGAGAGTGAGGTACTGTGGGAGGGTGTGAGGTACTGTGGGAGGGTGTGAGGTACTGTGGGAGAGTGTGAGGTACTGTGGGAGAGTGAGGTACTGTGGGAGGGTGTGAGGTACTGTGGGAGAGTGTGAGGTACTGTGGGAGAGTGTGAGGTACTGTGGGAGAGTGTGAGGTACTGTGGGAGGGTGTGAGGTACTGTGGGAATGTATGAGGTACTGTGGGAGGGTGTGAGGAACTGTGGGAGGGTGTGAGGTACTGTGGGAGGGTGTCAGGTACTGTGGGAGGGTGTGATTGAGGGTGGAAGTACTTTGGCTTGGAGACTACAACTGTGGGAGTGTGGGTGTGTGTATGCATGAGTACATGTATGCGCGTGTGTGTATGGATGTATAAGCGACTAAATCTCTTAATAACCCCATGCACGCTGCAACATTGCAGGTAAAGAGACATAAGCTGTACTGACTGTATATTCATCAATTGTTATAGCAACATTTTTGTGGTGTTATCTTTTCCAGACAAGAATATGGAGGACCCGTTCTTCCAGCACGAGGTGGAGGCCTCTGGCAATGGTGAGTGTGTTACCCCTGTGTCCTGGCTCACCCTAGCTCACCTGTGTCCTGGCTCACCCTAGCTCACCTGTGTCCTGGCTCACCTTAGCTCACCTGTGTCCTGGCTCACCCTAGCTCACCTGTGTCCTAGCTCACTCTAGCTCACCTGTGTCCTGGCTCACCCTAGCTCACCTGTGTCCTGGCTCACCCTAGCTCACCTGTGTCCTGGCTCACCCTAGCTCACCTGTGTCCTGGCTCACCCTAGCTCACCTGTGTCCTGACTCACCCTAGCTCACCTGTGTCCTGGCTCACCCTAGCTCACCTGTGTCCTGGCTCACCCTAGCTCACCTGTGTCCTAGTTCACCCTGGCTCACCTGTGTCCTGGCTCACCTGTGTCCTAGCTCACCCTAGCTCACCTGTGTCCTAGCTCACCCTAGTCCTGGCTCACCCTAGCTCACCTGTGTCCTAGCTCACCTGTGTCCTGGCTCACCCTAGCTCACCTGTGTCCTGGCTCACCCTAGCTCACCTGTGTCCTGGCTCACCCTAGCTCACCTGTGTCCTGGCTCACCCTAGCTCACCTGTGTCCTGGCTCACCCTAGCTCACCTGTGTCCTAGCTCACTCTAGCTCACCTGTGTCCTGGCTCACCCTAGCTCACCTGTGTCCTGGCTCACCCTAGCTCACCTGTGTCCTGGCTCACCCTAGCTCACCTGTGTCCTGACTCACCCTAGCTCACCTGTGTCCTGGCTCACCCTAGCTCACCTGTGTCCTGGCTCACCCTAGCTCACCTGTGTCCTAGTTCACCCTGGCTCACCTGTGTCCTGGCTCACCTGTGTCCTAGCTCACCCTAGCTCACCTGTGTCCTAGCTCACCCTAGTCCTGGCTCACCCTAGCTCACCTGTGTCCTAGCTCACCTGTGTCCTGGCTCACCCTAGCTCACCTGTGTCCTGGCTCACCCTAGCTCACCTGTGTCCTAGCTCACCCTAGCTCACCTGTGTCCTGGCTCACCCTAGCTCATTTGTGTCATGGCTCACCCTAGCTCACCTGTGTCCTAGCCCACACTAGCTCACCTGTGTCCTGGCTCACCATTGCTCACCTGTGTCCTGGCTCACCCTAGCTCACCTGTGTCCTGGCTCACCCTAGCTCACCTGTGCCCTAGCTCACCTGTGTCCTGGCTCACCCTAGCTCACCTGTGTCCTGGCTCACCCTAGCTCACCTGTGTCCTAGCTCACCCTAGCTCACCTGTGTCCTGGCTCACCCTAGCTCACCTGTGTCCTGGCTCACCCTAGCTCACCTGTGTCCTGGCTCACCCTAGCTCACCTGTGTCCTAGCTCACCCTAGATAACCTGTGTCCTGGCTCACCCTAGCGCACCTGTGTCCTGGCTCACCCTAGCTCACCTGTGTACTAGCTCACCCTAGCTCACCTGTGTCCTGGCTCACGCTAGCTCACCTGTGTCCTAGCTCACCCTAGCTCACCTGTGTCCTGGCTCACCCTAGCTCACCTGTGTCCTGGCTCACCCTAGCTCACCTGTGTCCTGGCTCACCCTAGCTCACCTGTGTCCTGGCTCACCCTAGCTCACCTGTGTCCTGGCTCACCCTGGCTCACCCTAGTTCACCTGTGTCCTAGCTCACCCTGGCTCACCCTAGCTCACCTGTGTCCTAGCTCACCTGTGTCCTGGCTCACCCTAGCTCACCTGTGTCCTGGCTCACCCTAGCTCACCTGTGTCTTGGCTCACCCTAGCTCACCTGTGTCCTAGCTCACCCTAGCTCACCTGTGTCCTGGCTCACCCTAGCTCACCTGTGTCCTGGCTCACCCTGGCTCACCTGTGTCCTGGCTCACCCTAGGTCACCTGTGTCCTAGCTCATCCTAGCTCACCTGTGTCCTGGCTCACCCTAGCTCACCTGTGTCCTGGCTCACCCTAGCTCACCTGTGTACTAGCTCACCCTAGCTCACCTGTGTCCTGGCTCACCCTAGCTCACCTGTGTCCTGGCTCACCCTAGCTCACCTGTGTCCTGGCTCACCCTAGCTCACCTGTGTCCTGGCTCACCCTAGCTCACCTGTGTCCTGGCTCACCCTAGCTCACCTGTGTCCTGGCTCACCCTAGCTCACCTGTGTCCTGGCTCACCCTAGCTCACCTGTGTCCTGGCTCACCCTAGCTCACCTGTGTCCTGGCTCACCCTAGCTCACCTGTGTCCTGGCTCACCCTGGCTCACCTGTGTCCTGGCTCACCCTGGCTCACCTGTGTCCTAGCTCATCCTGGCTCACCCTAGCTCACCCTGGCTCACCTGTGTCCTGGCTCACCCTAGCTCACCTGTGTCCTGGCTCACCCTAGCTCACCTGTGTCCTGGCTCACCCTGGCTCACCTGTCCTACCTCACCCTGGCTCACCTGTGTCCTGGCTCACCCTAGCTCACCTGTGTCCTGGCTCACCCTGGCTCACCTGTGTCCTGGCTCACCTGTGTCCTGGCTCACCCTAGCTAACCTGTGTCCTAGCTCACTCTATCTCACCTGTGTCCTGGCTCACTCTAGCTCACCTGTGTCCTGGCTCACTCTAGCTCACCGGTGTCCTGGCTCACCCTGGCTCACCTATGTCCTACCTCACCCTGGCTCACCTGTGTCCTGGCTCACCCTAGCTCACCTGTGTCCTGGCTCACCCTGGCTCACTTGTGTCCTGGCTCACCTGTGTCTTGGCTCACCCTAGCTCACCTGTGTCCTGGCTCACCCTAGCTCACCTGTGTCCTGGCTCACCTGTGTCCTGGCTCACCCTGGCTCACCTGTGTCCTGGCTCACCCTAGCTCACCTGTGTCCTGGCTCACCCTAGCTCACCTGTGTCCTAGCTCACCCTAGCTCACCTGTGTCCTGGCTCACCCTAGCTCGCCTGTGTCCTAGCTCACCCTAGCTCACATGTGTCCTAGCTTACCCTAGCTCACCTGTGTCCTAGCTCACCCTAGCTCACCTGTGTCCTACCTCACCCTAGCTCACCTGTGTCCTGGCTTACCCTAGCTCACCTGTGTCCTAGCTCACCCTAGCTCACCTGTGTCCTAGATCACCCTAGCTCACCTGTGTCCTAGCTCACCCTAGCTCACCTGTGTCCTACCTCACCCTAGCTCACTTGTGTCCTGGCTCACCTGTGTCCTAGCTCACCTGTGTCCTAGCTCACCGTAGGTCACCTGTGTCCTAGCTCACCCTAGCTCACCTGTGTCCTAGCTCACCCTAGCTCACCTGTGTCCTAGCTCACCCTAGCTCACCTGTGTCCTACCTCACCTTAGCTCACTTGTGTCCTGGCTCACCTGTGTCCTAGCTCACCTGTGTCCTAGCTCACCGTAGCTCACCTGTGTCCTAGCTCACCCTAGCTCACTTGTGTCCTAGCTCACCCAGCTCACTTGTGTCCTAGCTCACCCTATCTCATCCTAGCTCATTTGTGTCCTAGCTCACTCTAGCTCACTTGTATCCTAGCTCACTTTAGCTCACTAATGTCCTAGCTCACCCTAGCTCACCTGTACTCACCTAGTTGTACTCACCTAGTTGTGCTTGCGGGGGTTGAGCTCTGGCTCTTTGGTCCCGCCTCTCAACCGTCAATCAACAGGTGTACAGTTTCCTGAGCCTAATGGGCTCTATCATATCTACACTTGAAACTGTGTATGGAGTCAGCCTCCACCACATCGCTTCCTAATGCATTCCATTTGTCAACCACTCTGACACTAAAAAAGTTCTTTCTAATATCTCTGTGGCTCATTTGGGCACTCAGCTTCCACCTGTGTCCCCTAGTGCGTGTGCCCCTTGTGTTAAACAGCCTGTCTTTATCAACCCTGTCGATTCCCCTGAGAATCTTGAATGTGGTGATCATGTCCCCCCTAACTCTTCTGTCTTCCAACGAAGTGAGGTTTAATTCCTGCAGTCGCTCCTCGTAGCTCATACCTCTCAGCTCGGGTACTAGTCTGGTGGCAAACCTTTGAACCTTTTCCAGTTTAGTCTTATGCTTGACTAGATAGGGACTCCATGCTGGAGCCGCATACTCCAGGATTGGTCTGACATATGTGGTATATAATGTTCTGAAAGATTCCTTACACAAGTTTCTAAAGGCCGTTCTTATGTTAGCCAACCTGGCATATGCTGCTGATGTTATCCTCTTGATATGAGCTTCAGGGGACAGGTCTGGCGTGATATCAACCCCCAGGTCTTTCTCTCTCTCTGACTCTTGAAGTATTTCATCTCCCAAATGATACCTTGTATCTGGTCTCCTGCTTCCTACCCCTATCTTCATTACATTACATTTGCTTGGGTTAAACTCTAACAGCCATTTGTTCGACCATTCCTGCAGCTTGTCCAGGTCTTCTTGAAGTCTCAAGCTGTCCTCCTCTGTCTTAATCCTTCTCATAATTTTGGCGTCGTCAGCAAACATTGAGAGGAATGAGTCTATACCCTCTGGGAGATCATTTACGTATATCAGAAACAGGATAGGTCCAAGTACAGAGCCCTGTGGGACTCCACTGGTGACTTCACGCCAGTCTGAGGTCTCACCCCTCACTGTAACTCTCTGCTTCCTATTGCTTAGGTACTCCCTTATCCACTGGAGCGCCCTACCTGTTACTCCTGCCTGTTTCTCCAGCTTATGCATCAACCTTTTATGGGGTACTGTGTCAAAGGCTTTCCGACAGTCCAAAAAAATGCAGTCCGCCCACCCTTCTCTTTCTTGCTTAATTCTTGTCACCTGATCGTAGAATTCTATCAAGCCTGTAAGGCAAGATTTACCCTCCCTGAACCCATGTTGATGGGTTGTCACGAAGTCTCTTCTCTCCAGATGTGTTACTAGGTTTTTTCTCACAATCTTCTCCATCACCTTGCATGGTATACAAGTTAAGGACACTGGCCTGTAGTTCAGTGCCTCTTGTCTGTCACCCTTTTTGTATATTGGTACTACATTAGCAGTCTTCCATATTTCTGGTAGGTCCCCCGTTTCCAGTGACTTACTATACACTATGGAGAGTGGTAAGCAAAGTGCTCCTGCACACTCTTTCAATACCCATGGCGAGATTCCATCCGGCCCAACAGCTTTTCTCACATCCAGCTCCAATAGGTGCTTTTTGACCTCATCTCTTGTAATTTCGAACCTATCCAAGGTCACCTGGTTTGCTGCCACCTCTCCCAGCGCCGTGATATCTCCCTGTTCTATTGTAAAGACCTCCTGAACCTTTTGTTGAGTTCTTCACACACCTCTTTGTCATTCTCCTGTGTACCTGTCCTCGCCCACCCTAAGTTTAATCACCTGTTCCTTCACTGTTGTCTTCCTCCTGATGTGACTGTGTAGTAGCTTTGGTTCAGTCTTGGCTTTATTAGCTATATCATTTTCATACCTTTTCTCAGCTGCTCTTCTCACACTGACATACTCGTTCCTGGTTCTCTAGTATCTCTCTCTACTTTCTGGTGTTCTGTTATTACGACTTGTTATTACCTGTGTTTTAGCTCACCTGTTCCTAGCTCACCCTAGCTCACTTGTATCCTAGCTCACTCTAGCTCACCTGTGGTCCTAGCTCACCCTAGCTCACCCTAGTTCACCTGTGTCCTAGCTCACCCTAGCTCACCTGTGTCCTAGCTCACCCTAGCTCACCTGTGTCCTAGCTCACCCTAGCTCACCTGTGTCCTAGCTCACCCTAGCTCACTTGTGTCCTAGCTCACTCTAGCTCACCTGTGTCCTACCTCACCCTAGCTCACCTGTGTCCTAGCTCACTAGCTCACTTGTGTCCTAGCTCACCCTAGCTCACCTGTGTCCTAGCTCACCTGTGCCCTAGCTCACCCTAGCTCACTTGTATCCTAGCTCACTCTAGCTCACCTGTGCCCTAGCTCACCCTAGCTCACTTGTATCCTAGCTCACTCTAGCTCACTTGTGTCCTAGCTCACCTGTGTCCTAGCTCCCCTAGCTCACTTGTGTCCTAGCTCACCCTAGCTCACTTGTATCCTAGCTCACTCTAGCTCACTTGTATCCTAGCTCACTCTAGCTCACTTGTGTCCTAGCTTACCTGTGTCCTGGCTCACCCAAGCTCACCTGTGTCCTAGCTCACCCTAGCTCGCCTGTGTCCTAGATCACCCTAGCTCGCCTGTGTCCTAGCTCACCCTGGCTCACCTGTGTCCTAGCTCACTCTAGCTCAACTGTGTCCTAGCTCACCTGTGTCCTAGCTCATCCGTGTCCTAGCTCACCTTGGCTCACCTGTGTCCTAGCTCACCCTAGCTCAACTGTGTCCTAGCTCACCTGTGTTCTAGCTCACCCTAGCTCACTTCTGCCCTAGCTCACTTGTGTCCTAGCTCACCCTAGCTCACCCTAGCTCACTTGTGTCCTTGCTCACCCTAGCTCACTTGTGTCGTAGCTCACCTGTGTCCTAGCTCACCCTAGCTCACTTGTGTCCTAGCTCACCTAGCTGTGTCCTAGCTCACCCTAGCTCACCTGTGTCCTAGCTCACCCTAGCTTACTTGTGTCCTAGCTCACCTGTGTCCTAGCTCACCCTAGGTCACCTGTGTCCTAGCTCACCCTAGGTCACCTGTGTCCTAGCTCACCCTAGGTCACCTGTGTCCTAGCTCACCTGTGTCCTAGCTCACCCTAGCTCACTTGTGTCCTAGCTCACCCTAGCTCACTTGTATCCTAGCTCACTCTAGCTCACTCTAGCTCACTTGTGTCCTAGCTCACTCTAGCTCACTTGTGTCCTAGCTCACTCTAGCTCACTTGTGTCCTAGCTCACCCTAGCTCACCTGTGTCCTGGCTCACCCTAGCTCACCTGTGTCCTAGCTCGCTCTAGCTCATCTGTGCGCTAGCTCACCCTAGCTCACCTGTGTCCTGGTTCACCCTAGCTCACCTGTGTCCTAGCTCACCCTAGCTCACCTGTGGTCCTAGCTCACCCTAGCTCACCTGTCCTAGCTCACCCTAGCTCACCTGTGTCCTAGCTCACCCTAGCTCACCTGTGTCCTACCTCACCCCTAGCTCACCTGTGTCCTAGCTCGCCTGTGTCCTAGCTCACCTGTGTCCTTGCTCACCGTAGCTCACCTGTGCCCTAGCTCACCCTAGCTCACTTGTGTCCTAGCTCACCCTAGCTCAACTGTGTCCTAGCTTACCCTAGCTCACTTGTGTCCTAGCTCACTCTAGCTCACTTGTATCCTAGCTCATTCTAGCTCACTTGTGTCCTAGCTCACCCTAGCTCACCTGTGTCCTAGCTCACCTGTGTCCTATCTCACTTGTCCTAGCTCACCCTAGCTCACTTGTATCCTAGCTCACTCTAGCTCACCTGTGTCCTAGCTCACCCTAGCTCACCCTAGTTCACCTGTGTCCTAGCTCACCCCAGCTCACCTGTGTCCTAGCTCACCCTAGCTCACCTGTGTCCTAGCTCACCCTAGGTCACTTGTGTCCTAGCTCACCCTAGCTCACTTGTATCCTAGCTCACTCGAGCTCACCTGTGTCCTACCTCACCCTAGCCCACTTGTGTCCTAGCTCACCTGTGTCCTAGCTCACCCTAGCTCACCTGTGTCCTAGCTCACCCTAGCTCACCTGTGTCCTAGCTCACCCTAGCCACTTGTGTCCTAGCTCACCTGTGTCCTAGCTTACCCTAGGTCACCTGTGTCCTTGCTCACCTGTGTCCTAGCTCACCCCCCTCACTTGTGTCCTAGCTCACCCTAGCTCACTTGTATCCTAGCTCACTCTAGCTCACTGGTATCCTAGCTCACTTGTATCATAGCTCACTCTAGCTCACTTGTGTCCTAGCTCACCCTAGCTCACCTGTGTCGTGGCTCACCCTAGCTCACCGTGTCCTAGCTCCCCTTGCTCACCTGTGTCCTAGCTCGCTCTAGCTCATCTGTGCAATAGCTCACCCTAGCTCACCTGTGTCCTNCGCAGGTTCGTGCCCACCTCACAGCCCTAGTGGATCTTCACATTATACCTGTGATAATATTGTTATATATAATAATGTTATGGTGTGTGTCAGGTGCTGCACCCGGGGAACACGGACGAGTGGACGCTACACATCAAGTACACCCAGCCTGGGACGGTGGCTGGTACGAGTGTCAGGTCAACTCTGACCCCAAGATCACCAGGCCTGTTCTCCTCATTGTCAAGGGTCAGTATCTCACTCTGGTTGGTGGCCTCACTCATTGTGTCAGGTCAACTCTGACCCGAAGATCACCAGGCCTGTCCTCCTCATTTCAAGGGTCAGTATCTCACTCTGGTTGGTGGCCTCACTCATTGTGAGGATAACACCGGCTTGTCAAGTTAAGACTGTGGCATGTGTTTGTGAGTTATGAGGACACATATATACACGCACACACGCACACACACATGCGCACGCACACACACACACAACCACACACACACACACACACACACACACACACACACCACACACACACACACACACACACACACACACACGCACACACACACATGGGGGGTGTGTATGTATGCCTAGGAGCCTGACAGCTGAGTGGGCAGCACTTCGGATTCGTTGTCCTGGGGTTCCGGGTTCGATCCCCGGTGGAGGCGGAAAAACAAATGGGTAGAGTTTCTTTCACCCTGATTTTCCTGTTACCTAGCAGTAAATAGGTACCTGGGAGTTAGACAGCTATTACGGGCTGCTTCCTGGTGATATGCGTTTGTGTGTGAGGAAAAAAAAAAGTTGATTGATAGTTGAGAGGCGGGCCGAAAGAGCAGAGCTCAACCCCCGCAAGTACAACTAGGTGAATACACACACACACACACACAAGGCGTTAAACATTCCAAAACTAGAAAATAGAAGAAAAAGAGGTGATATGATCACCACTTACTAAATACTAACAGGAATCTATCAAATTAACAAAGAGGAATTCCTGAAACCAGCAATTTCACGAACAAGAGGACTGTTATGAGCTCACGGTCAGTGAAGTGAGCGTCAGTGCCCCCATTTATATGTTAATTAAGAGGGAGCGCAGCATCACTGGAAAACACAGCCTGGCCAAATATCAATCAATATTCAAGGGAGTGAAAGGCTGGCAAAAAATCTTCCAGTTTACTGGGCATTAATATAAATCCACATAACATCAAAAAATAAAACTATCTACCAACTAACACACTATTACTTTATCCAGCTTCTCAACAACTGGGCAAGATCAGCAAAACAAGTTTGGAAACTGAATACAATCAGCACTAGCTGACACCAGGCTCTATCCTGTCGCAGTGGGACATTAGCGCCTATTATGCTGCTAATACCAATACAAGGTGGTGGTGTCACAACCAATAACAAGTGAGGTATGAGGAAACAATATCATATACAGCACCTGACATTACTTAATTAAGTTCCTCAGAATACCACCTTACTAAGATATAATACAAAAAACCTACCTCCTGGTATAAGATTCACAACAGTAGAAATGATCCATGGCAATACATTACATCAACATGACTAACATCTTAGCAGTCAAATAACACAAATAAGGTCACAATCCCCTGACCATGACGCCACAGATGCGCTCGCCTGAGATGATCAACGAGTAGTGCCGCCTTCAGCCAAGCTCGTCGGGGTAGACACTGTATCCAACCTCTTTGAGTCAACTGACCCTCAACTTTCAAATATCACAAGCTCATATTCAGGCATAATTCGATCAAGAACTTCTAAGTCAATATATAACTAAATATAGATTATAATACACAACCTTACATACTAATACATATCAATAATTAAGTACATTACAGAATTTATCATGATATTAAAATATGTGCACAAAGAATTCATATTTATAAGACATGGTAACACTGGCGGGAGTCGGTACTCAAGGGGGGAAGAGTTAAGGGAGGATTTCAAAGACATCGGCCAGCCGTTATACTTAAGTATACAAGAATACAATATAAATATTGTATGGGGGTGGTAGGAGACAAGCACATAGAAACTTTATTGGAGGGGACCTAAACATTCCCTCTAATGCGTTATGTGTGGCTTCCTCCGAGGCTAAGCGTCCCCTTCATCTAGCCTGAGGTGGTATATATATATATATATATATATATATATATATATATATATATATATATATATATATATATATATATATATATATATATATATATATATATATATACACAACATGTGTATCAAAAGCTTGTCTAGGTGATATACATTTCAGTCATAATTTCATTTAATGTCATGACAAGTGACAATGCAAGGAACAACAATGAAATGGAAATTACACAGTATACATGTGAGCAATACATCCGAGACCTAAATGTATACATTCTCCGTCATGGTTCACATAATATTTCCTATACAACATTTATGTAGCATTTCATACAATAAGCATACAAGCAGATTTTCCAGTTACGTGACATTAGGCTACTGCTATACACTAGACATCTAATATATATCCAGAATTTCATGGCATACAACTTTGATACAGAAATATAATATAGGGGGTTATGTATAACATACATTGTCAATACACAAAATATAATAATTTATGGTCAAAAGAAGATCAGCTAGTAATTACAATTTTCGTGATAATAGGCTAATCAGCCAAGATATCACTATATAGTTTGAGCACATCATACATCAGCCTCAGTATGATTATTATTTATTTTAATATTTATTACATTTTTTATATTTTCTCAATGAATAATCACTCAATTATCACCATGAACAGGTTCATCCAAATTCTTGAACATGAAAAATATATTATATTTTGGAATTCAATATTTACGAAAAACTTCTCTTTCACCTAAAATTTAAGTAAGGTAAGAAACACCAAGAGAAGGGTGATGTAAACCCCAGTGTCGTGACCGGTCGCCGTAGACCACAAAAATACGTACGAGGTAAAGTTTACAGTTTTCCTCACACCTTCCGGCAAGATATTTTTATTTTCAAAGTTTACATCAGAGTTTTACGCTCTTTGCTCTGTTGAACTCTTCCCTATGAGGCTGTTGGTTACTGTGGGAGAGTGGGAGTGTGAGAGGTATTGTGGGAGGTATTGTGGGAGAGTGTAAGATACTGTGGGAGGGTGAGAGGTATTGTGGGAGAGTGGGAGGTACTGTGGGAGGGTGTGAGGTATTGTGGGAGGTACTGTGAGAGGATGTGAGGTACTGTGGGAGGGTGTACTCACCTAGTTGTACTCACCTAGTTGTGCTTGCGGGGGTTGAGCTCTGGCTCTTCGGTCCCGCCTCTCAACCGTCAATCAACAGGTGTACAGTTTCCTGAGCCTATTGGGCTCTATCATATCTACACTTGAAACTGTGTATGGAGTCAGCCTCCACCACATTACTTCCTAATGCATTCCATTTGTCAACCACTCTGACACTAAAAAAGTTCTTTCTAATATCTCTGTGGCTCATTTGGGCACTCAGCTTCCACCTGTGTCCCCTAGTGCGTGTGCCCCTTGTGTTAAACAGCCTGTCTTTATCAACCCTGTCGATTCCCTTGAGAATCTTGAATGTGGTGATCATGTCCCCCCTAACTCTTCTGTCTTCCAACGAAGTGAGGTTCAATTCCTGCAGTCGCTCCTCGTAGCTCATACCTCTCAGCTCGGGTACTAGTCTGGTGGCAAACCTTTGAACCTTTTCCAGTTTAGTCTTATGCTTGACTAGATATGGACTCCATGCTGGAGCCGCATACTCCAGGATTGGTCTGACATATGTGGTATATAATGTTCTGAAAGATTCCTTACACAAGTTTCTAAAGGTCGTTCTTATGTTAGCCAACCTGGCATATGCTGCTGATGTTATCCTCTTGATATGAGCTTCAGGGGACAGGTCTGGCGTGATATCAACCCCCAGGTCTTTTTCTCTCTCTGACTCTTGAAGTATTTCATCTCCCAAATGATACCTTGTATCTGGTCTCCTGCTTCCTTCCCCTATCTTCATTACATTACATTTGCCTGGGTTAAACTCTAACAGCCATTTGTTCGACCATTCCTGCAGCTTGTCCAGGTCTTCTTGAAGCCTCAAGCTGTCCTCCTCTGTCTTAATCCTTCTCATAATTTTGGCGTCGTCAGCAAACATTGAGAGGAATGAGTCTATACCCTCTGGGAGGTATTTACGTATACCAGAAACAGGATAGGTCCAAGCACAGAGCCCTGTGGGACTCCACTGGTGACTTCACGCCATTCTGAGGTCTCACCCCTCACTGTAACTCTCTGCTTCTTATTGCTTAGGTACTCCCTTATCCACTGGAGCGCCCTACCTGTTACTCCTGCCTGTTTCTCCAGCTTGTGCATCAACCTTTTATGGGGTACTGTGTCAAAGGCTTTCCGACAGTCCAAAAAAATGCAGTCCGCCCATCCTTCTCTTTCTTGCTTAATCTTTGTCACCTGATCGTAGAATTCTATGAAGCCTGTAAGGCAAGATTTGCCCTCCCTGAACCCATGTTGATGGGTTGTCACGAAGTCTCTTCTCTCCAGATGTGTTATTAGGTTTTTTCTCACAATCTTCTCCATCACCTTGCATGGTATACAAAAAGGACACTGGCCTGTAGTTCAGTGCCTCTTGTCTGTCACCCTTTTTAAATATTGGCAGTCTTCCATATTTCTGGTAGGTCTCCCGTTTCCAGTGACTTACTATACACTATGTAGATGGAAATTAAGCAAAGCAAAGTGCTCCTGCACACTCTTTCAATACCCATGGTGATATTCCATCTGGCCCAACAGCTTTTCTCCCATCCAGCTCCAATAGGTGCTTCTTGACCTCCTCTTTCGGAATTTCGAACCTTTCCAAGGTCACCTGGTTTGCTGCCACCTCTCCTAGCGCCGTGACTTCTCCCTGTTCTATTGTAAAGACCTCCTGGAACCTTTTGTTGAGTTCTTCGCACACCTCTTTGTCATTCTCTGTGTACCTTTCCTCGCCCACCCTAAGTTTCATCACCTGTTCCTTCACTGTTGTCTTCCTCCTGATGTGACTGTGTAGTAGCTTTGGTTCGGTCTTGGCTTTATTAGCTATATCATTTTCATACCTTTTCTCAGCTGCTCTTCTCACACTAACATACTCGTTCCTGGTTCTCTGGTATCTCTCTCTCTACTTTCTGGTGTTCTGTTATTACGGAAGTTCCTCCATGCCCTTTTGTTCAGCTCCTTTGCTTTCATACATTCCCTATTAAACCACAGATTCTTCCTTTGCTTCTCTGTTTTTTCCTGTCGGGATGGGACAAACCTGCTTACAGCCTCCTGACATTTTTGGGTGACATAGTCCATCATGTCTTGTACGGACTTGGTTCCGAGTTCTGTGTCCCAATGTATATCCCATAGGAATTTATTCATCTCATAGTTTCCTTTTCGATACGCCAGCCCTTTGTTTCCCAGTTCTTTTTTGGGGGTGATAATACCTAGCTCAACCAGGTACTCAAAGCTCAATACACTATGATCACTCATTCCCAACGGGGCTTACAACTTAACTTCCCTTATATCCGACTAATTTAGAGTAAATATCAGATCAAGCAAGGCTGGTTCGTCCCTCCTCTCATTCTTGTCGGTCCCTTGACGTGTTGACTTAGAAAGTTTCTTGTTGCCACATCCAGCAGCTTAGCTCTCCACGTGTCTGGGCCTCCGTGTGGGTCTCTGTTCCCCCAATCTATCTTCCCATGGTTGAAGTCTCCCATGATTAGTAGCCTGGATCCGTTCCTGCTAGCCACAGAAGCTGCTCTCTCTATTATATTGATGGTGGTCAAGTTGTTTCTATCATATTCCTGTCTGGGTCTTCTGTCATTCGGTGGGGGTTATATATGACTACTACTATAATTTTCTGTCCTCCAGTTGCTATGGTGTCTGATATGTAGTCACTGAAACCTTCACAGTTCTGAATTACCATCTGTTCGAAACTCCAACCTTCTCTTAGTAGCAAAGCTACACCACCTCCTCCTCTCCCTTCTCTCTCTTTCCTCACTATATAGTAGCCCAGTGGAAACACTGCGTTTGTTATGGTTTTCGTTAGCTTTGTTTCTGTCAGTGCTATTATGCCTGGGCTTTCTTCTAGTGCCCATTCTCCGAGTTCACTTGTTTTATTTGTAATCCCATCTATGTTAGTGTACATTGCCTTGAAGCTCACTTTCTTCTGTACATTTTCTTGTCCCTTTATTGGCGACAATTCTGCTGGTGTGGGAAGCTCTGCCATGGGTGAGAAGATATGTGAGGTGGTTTGCAGGGTCTCAGAGGATTTGGGGGTCGGGGGTTGGGGTTTCAGGGAAGGGAGGGGACAGGTAGGGTGCGGGTTAAGGAGATAGGGGGGACATGGAGGATACAGGGTGACCGGGGGAGGAGGGATAGGGAGGAGGGTGTGAGGTACTGTGGGAGAGTGAGAGGTACTGAGGGAGGATGTGAGGTATTGTAGGAGAGTGGGAGGTACTGTACTCACCTACTTGTTCTTGCGGGGGTTGAGCTCTGGCTCTTTGGTCCCGCCTCTCAACCGTCAATCAACAGGTGTACAGGTTCCTGAGCCTATTGGGCTCTATCATATCTACACTTGAAACTGTGTATGGAGTCAGCCTCCACCACATTACTTCCTAATGCATTCCATTTGTCAACCACTCTGACACTAAAAAAGTTCTTTCTAATATCTCTGTGGCTCATTTGGGCACTCAGTTTCCACCTGTGTCCCCTTGTGCGTGTGCCCCTTGTGTTAAATAGCCTGTCTTTATCAACCCTGTCGATTCCCCTGAGAATCTTAAATGTGGCAATCATGTCCCCCCTAACTCTTCTGTCTTCCAACGAAGTGAGGTTCAATTCCCGTAGTCTCTCCTCGTAGCTCATACCTCTCAGCTCGGGAACTAGTCTGGTAGCAAACCTTTGAACCTTCTCCAGTTTAGTCTTATGCTTGACTAGATATGGACTCCATGCTGGAGCCGCATACTCCAGGATTGGTCTGACATATGTTGTATATAATGTTCTGAAAGATTCCTTACACAAGTTTCTAAAGGCCGTTCTTATGTTAGCCAACCTGGCATATGCTGCTGATGTTATCCTCTTGATAAGAGCTTCAGGGGACAGGTCTGGCGTGATATCAACCCCCAGGTCTTTCTCTCTCTCTGACTCTTGAAGAATTTCATCTCCCAAGTGATACCTTGCATCTGGTCTCCTGCTTCCTACCCCTATCTTCATTACATTACATTTGCTTGGGTTAAACTCTAACAGCCATTTGTTTGACCATTCCTGCAGCTTGTCCAGGTCTTCTTGAAGCCTCAAGCTGTCCTCCTCTGTCTTAATCCTTCTCATAATTTTGGCGTCGTCAGCAAACATTGAGAGGAATGAGTCTATACCCTCTGGGAGATCATTTACGTATATCAGAAACAGGATAGGTCCAAGCACAGAGCCCTGTGGGACTCCACTGGTGACTTCACGCCATTCTGAGGTCTCACCCCTCACTGTAACTCTCTGCTTCCTATTGCTTAGGTACTCCCTTATCCACTGGAGCGCCCTACTAGTTACTCCTGCCTGTTTCTCCAGCTTGTGCATCAACCTTTTATGGGGTACTGTGTCAAAGGCTTTCCGACAGTCCAAAAAAATGCAGTCCGCCAATCCTTCTCTTTCTTGCTTAATCTTTGTCACCTGATCGTAGAATTCTATCAAGCCTGTAAGGCAAGATTTACCCTCCCTGAACCCATGTTGATGGGTTGTCACGAAGTCTCTTCTCTCCAGATGTGTTACCAGGTTTTTTCTCACAATCTTCTCCATCACCTTGCATGGTATACAAGGTGATGGAGAAAATTGTGAGAAAAAACCTGGTAACACATCTGGTAACTCCCAGAGTACTCTGTGGGAGAGTGGGAGGGTATGAGGTACTGTTAGAGGGTGTGAGGTACTGTTAGAGGGTGTGAGGTACTGCTAGAGGGTGTGAGGTACTGTTAGAGGGTGTGAGGTACTGTTAGAGGGTGTGAGGTACTGCTAGAGGGTGTGAAGTACTGTTAGAGGGTGTGAGGCACTGTTAGAGGGTGTGAGGTACTGTTGAGGGTGTGAGGTACTGTTAGAGGGTGTGAGGTACTGATAGAGGGTGTGAGGTACTGTTAGAGGGTGGAGGTACTGTGGGAGGGGTGAGGTACTGTGGGAGAGTGTGAGGTACTGTGGGAGAGTGTGAGGTACTGTGGGAGAGTGTGAGGACTGTGGGAGAGTGTGAGGAACTGTGGGAGGTACTGTGGGAGGGTGGAGGTACTGTGGGAGAGTGTGAGGTACTGTGGGAGAGTGTGAGTACTGTGGGAGAGTGGGAGGTACTGTGGGAGAGTGTGAGGTACTGTGGGAGAGTGTGAGGTACTGTGGGAGAGTGTGAGGTACTGTGGGAGAGTGTGAGGTACTGTGGGAGAGTGTGAGGTACTGTGGGAGGGTGTGAGGTACTGTGGGAGAGTGTGAGGTACTGTGGGAGAGGTGAGGTACTGTGGAGAGTGTGAGGTACTGTGGGAGAGTGTGAGGTACTGTGGGAGAGTGTGAGGTACTGTGGGAGAGTGTGAGGTACTGTGGGAGGGTGTGAGGTACTGTGGGAGAGTGTGAGGTACTGTGGGGAGAGTATGAGGTACTGTGGGAGAGTGTGAGGTACTGTGGGAGAGGTGAGGTACTGTGGGAGGTGTGAGGTACTGTGGGAGAGTGTGAGGTACTGTGGAGGGTGTGAGGTACTGTGGGAGAGTGTGAGGTACTGTGGGAGAGTGTGAGGTACTGTGGAGAGTGAGGGAGGTACTGTGGGAGAGTGTGAGGTACTGTGGGAGAGTGTGAGGTACTGTGGGAGAGTGTGAGGTACTGT
>WNGS01169291.1:132699-146420 GCA_020271785.1 Procambarus virginalis
GTGGTGTTATCTTTTCCAGACAAGAATATGGAGGACCCGTTCTTCCAGCACGAGGTGGAAGGCCTCTGGCAATGGTGAGTATGTTACCCCTGTGTCCAAGCTCACTCTTGCTCACCTGTGTCCTGGCTCACCCTAGCTCACCTGTGTCCTGGCTCACCTTAGCTCACCTGTGTCCTGGCTCACCCTAGCTCACCTGTGTCCTGGCTCACCCTAGCTCACCTGTGCCCTAGCTCACCTGTGTCCTGGCTCACCCTAGCTCACCTGTGTCCTAGCTCACCCAAGCTCACCTGTGTCCTGGCTCACCCTAGCTCACCTGTGTCCTGGCTCACCCTAGCTCACCTGTGTACTAGCTCACCCTAGCTCACCTGTGTCCTGGCTCACCCTAGCTCACCTGTGTCCTAGCTCACCCTAGCTCGCCTGTGTCCTGGCTCACCCTAGCTCACCTGTGTCCTGGCTCACCTGTGTCCTGGCTCACCCTAGCTCACCTGTGTCCTGGCTCACCCTAGCTTACCTGTGTCCTAGTTCACCCTGGCTCACCTGTGTCCTGGCTCACCTGTGTCCTGGCTCACCCTAGCTTTCTGTGTCCTAGTTCACCTGGCTCACCTGTGTCCTGGCTCACCTGTGTCCTAGCTCACCCTAGCTCACCTGTGTCCTAGCTCACCCTAGCTCACCTGTGTCCTAGCTCACCCTAGCTCACCTGTGTCCTAGCTCACCCTAGTCCTGGCTCACCCTAGCTCACCTGTGTCCAAGCTCACCTGTGTCCTGGCTCTCCATAGCTCACCTGTGTCCTGACTCACCCTAGCTCACCTGTGTCCTAGCTCACCCTAGCTCACCTGTGTCCTGGCTCACCTAGCTCATTTGTGTCCTGGCTCACCCTAGCTCACCTGTGTCCTGGCTCACCCTAGCTCACCTGTGTCCTAGCTCACCCTAGCTCACCTGTGTCCTGGCTCACCCTAGCTCACCTGTGCCTGGCTCACCCTGGCTCACCTGTGTCCTGGCTCACCCTAGCTCACCTGTGTCCTAGCTCACCCTAGCTCACCTGTGTCCTGGCTCACCCTAGCGCACCTGTGTCCTGGCTCACCCTAGCTCACCTGTGTACTAGCTCACCCTAGCTCACCTGTGTCCTGGCTCACCCTAGCTCACCTGTGTCTGGCTCACCCTAGCTCACCTGTGTCCTGCTCACCCTAGCTCACCTGTATCCTGGCTCACCCTAGCTCACCTGTGTCTTGGCTCACCCTGGCCTCACCTGTATCCTAGCTCACCCTGGCTCACCCTAGCTCACCTGTGTCCTAGCTCACCCTGGCTCACCCTAGCTCACCTGTGTCCTAGCTCACGCTGGCTCACCCAGCTCACCTGTGTTCTAGCTCACCTGTGTCCTGGCTCACCCTAGCTCACCTGTGTCCTGGCTCACCTAGCTCATCTGTGTCCTGGCTCATCCTAGTTCACCTGTGTCCTAGCTCACCTGTGTCCTGGCTCACCCTAGTCACCTGTGTCCTGGCTCACCCTGGCTCACCTGTGTCCTGGCTCACCCTAGGTCACCTGTGTCCTAGCTCACCCTAGCTCACCTGTGTCCTGGCTCACCCTAGCTCACCTGTGTCCTGGCTCACCCTAGCTCACCTGTGTACTAGCTCACCCTAGCTCACCTGTGTCCTGGCTCACCCTAGTTCACCTGTGTCCTGGCTCACCCTAGCTCACCTGTGTCCTGGCTCACCCTAGCTCACCTGTGTCCTGGCTCACCCTAGCTCACCTGTGTCCTGGCTCACCCTAGCTCACCTGTGTCCTGGCTCACCCTAGCTCACCTGTGTCCTGGCTCACCCTAGCTCACCTGTGTCCTGGCTCACCCTGGCTCACCTGTGTCCTGGCTCACATGGCTCACCTAGCTGTGTCCTAGCTCATCCTGGCTCACCCTACCTCACCCTGGCTCACCTGTGTCCTGGCTCACCCTAGCTCACGTGTGTCCTGGCTCACCCTAGCTCACCTGTGTCCTGGCTCACCCTGGCTCACCTGTCCTACCTCACCCTGGCTCACCTGTGTCCTGGCTCACCCTAGCTCACCTGTGTCCTGGCTCACCCTGGCTCATTGTGTCCTGGCTCACCTGTGTCCTGGCTCACCCTAGCTAACCTGTGTCCTGGCTCACCCTAGCTCACCTGTGTCCTGGCTCACCCTGGCTCACCTGTGTCCTGGCTAACCCTAGCTCACCTGTGTCCTGGCTCAACCTAGCTCACCTGTGTCCTAGCTCACCCTAGCTCACCTGTGTCCTGGCTCACCCTAGCTCGCCTGTGTCCTAGCTCACCCTAGCTCGCATGTGTCCTAGCTTACCCTAGCTCACCTGTGTCCTAGCTCACCCTAGCTCACCTGTGTCCTACCTCACCCTAGCTCACCTGTGTCCTGGCTTACCCTAGCTCACCTGTGTCCTAGCTCACCCTAGCTCACCTGTGTCCTAGCTCACCCTAGCTCACCTGTGTCCTACTCACCCTAGCTCACCTGTGTCCTACCTCACCCTAGCTCACTTGTGTCCTGGCTCACCTGTGTCCTAGCTCACCTGTGTCCTAGCTCATCGTTGCTCACCTGTGTCCTAGCTCACCCTAGCTCACCTGTGTCCTAGCTCACCCTAGCTCACCTGTGTCCTAGCTCACCCTAGCTCACCTGTGTCCTACCTCACCTTAGCTCACTTGTGTCCTGGCTCACCTGTGTCCTAGCTCACCTGTGTCCTAGCTCACCGTAGCTCACCTGTGTCCTAGCTCACCCTAGCTCACTTGTGTCCTAGCTCACTTATGTCCTAGCTCACCCTATCTCACCCTAGCTCACTTGTGTCCTAGCTCACTCTAGCTCACTTGTATCCTAGCTCACTCTAGCTCACTTGTGTCCTAGCTCACCCTAGCTCACCTGTGTTTTAGCTCACCTGTGTCCTAGCTCACTTGTGTCCTAGCTCACCCTAGCTCACTTGTATCCTAGCTCACTCTAGCTCACCTGTGTCCTAGCTCACCCTAGCTCACCCTAGTTCACCTGTGTCCTAGCTCACCCTAGCTCACCTGTGTCCAAGCTCACCCTAGCTCACCTGTGTCCTAGCTCACCCTAGCTCACCTGGGTCCTAGCTCACCCTAGCTCACTTATGTCCTAGCTCACTCTAGCTCACCTGTGTTCTACCTCACCCTAGCTCACCTGTGTCCTAGCTCACTCTAGCTCACATGTGTCCTAGCTCACCCTAGCTCACCTGTGTCCTAGCTCACCTGTGCCCTAGCTCACCCTAGCTCACTTGTATCCTAGCTCACTCTAGCTCACTTGTGTCCTAGCTCACCTGTGTCCTAGCTCACCCTAGCTCACTTGTGTCCTAGCTCACCCTAGCTCACTTGTATCCTAGATCACTCTAGCTCACTTGTATCCTAGCTCACTCTAGCTCACTTGTGTCCTAGCTCACCTGTGTCCTGGCTCACCCAAGCTCACCTGTATCCTAGCTCACCCTAGCTCGCCTTTGTCCTAGATCACCCTAGCTCGCCTGTGTCCTAGCTCACCCTGGCTCACCTGTGTCCTAGCTCACTCTAGCTCAACTGTGTCCTAGCTCACCTGTGTCCTAGCTCACCCTAGCTCACCTGTGTCCTAGCTCACCCTAGCACACTTGTGTCCTTTCTCACCTGTGTCCTAGCTTACCCTAGGTCACTTGTGTCCTAGCTCACCCTAGCTCACTTGTATCCTAGCTCACTCTAGCTCACTTGTATCCTAGCTCACTTGTATCTTAGCTCACTCTAGCTCATCTGTGCGCTAGCTCACCCTAGCTCACCTGTGTCCTAGCTCACCCTAGCTCACCTGTGTCCTAGCTCACCCTAGCTCACTTGTGTCCTAGCTCACCCCTAGGTCACCTGTGTCCTAGCTCACCCTAGCTCACCTGTGTCCTAGCTTACCCTAGCTCATATGTGCGCTAGCTCACCCTAGCTCACTTGTGTCCTAGCTCACCCCTAGGTCACCTGTGTCCTAGCTCACCCTAGCTCACCTGTGTCCTAGCTTACCCTAGCTCATATGTGCGCTAGCAACCCGTCCTCGCAAATTCGTATAGTCAATATTGACTTATTAGTTACGTGCATAGGTGACATACTAAACATAATAGTTTCCCTTGAAAAGCTTCATAGAAAACACCGACCTTACCTAACTTACTTAGTATGTTAAAATAAGCATCTTATAGCTTCGTAATTATAATTGTTACTTAACCTATTATAGGTATAGGTTAGGTAATAATTGTAATTACGAAGCAATAAGATGCTTATCTTAACATACTAAGTAGGTTAGGTAAGGTCGGTGTTTTCTATGAAGCTTTTCAAGGGAAACTATTAGGTTAAGTATGTCACCTATGCACATATTTAATAAGTCAATATTGACTATACTAATTTGCGAGGACGGGTTGGCGCTAGCTCACCCTAGCTCAACCCTAGGTCACCTGTGTCCTAGCTCACCTGTGTCCTAGCTCACCCTAGCTCACCTGTGTCCTAGCTCACTCTAGCTCACCTGTGTCCTAGCCCACTCTAGCTCACTTCTGTCCTAGCTGACCCCAGCTCAACTGTGTCCTAGTTCACCTGTGTCCTAGCTCACCCTAGCTCACCTGTGTCCTAGTTCATCCGTGTCCTAGCTCACCCGTGCCCTAGCTCACCCTGGCTCACCCTGGTTCACCTGTGTCCTAGCTCAACCTAGCTCAACCTAGCTCACCTGTGTCCTAGCTCACCCTGGCTCACCTGTGCCTTAGCACACACTAGCTCACCTGTGTCCTAAATCACCCTAGCTCACCCTGGCTCACCTGTGTCCTAGCTCATGTGTGTCCTAGCTCACCCTGGCTCACCTGTGTCCTAGCTCACTTGTGTCCTAGCTCACCTATGTCCTAGCTCACCTGTGTCCTAGCTCACCCTAACTCATCTGTGTCCTAGCTCACCTGTGTCCTAGCTCACCCCTAGCTCACCTGTGTCCTAGCTCACCCCTAGCTCACCTGTGTCCTAGCTCATCCTAGCTCACCTGTGTCCTAGCTCACCCTCGCTCACCTGTATCCTAGCTCATCCTAGCTCACCTGTGTCCTAGCTCACCCTAGCTCACCTATTAGCTCACCTGTGTCCTAGCTCACCCTAGCTCACCTGTGTTCTAGCTCACCTGTGTCCTAGATCACCCTAGCTCACCTGTGTCCTAGCTCACCTGTGTCGCAGCTCACCCTAGCTCACCTGTGTCCTAGGTCACCCTAGCTCGCTTGTGTCGTAGCTCACCCTAGCTCACCTGTGTCGAAGCTCACCCTAGCTCACCTGTGTCCTAACTCATTCTGGCTCACCTGTGTCCTAGCTCATCCTAGCTCACCTGTGTCCTATCTCACCCTTGTCCTGGCTCACCCTAGCTCACCTGTGTCCTAGCTCACCTGTGTCTTAGCTCACCCTAGCTCACCTGTGTCATAGCTCACCCTGGCTCAGCTGTGTCCAAGCTCACCCTGGTTCACCTGTGTCCTAGCTCAACCTAGCTCACCTTTGTCTTAGCTCAACCTAGCTCACCTTTGTCTTAGCTCAACCTAGCTCACCTGTGTCCTAGCTCACCCTGGCTCACCTGTGCCTTAGCACACCCTAGCTCACCTCTGTCCTAGTTCACCCTAGCTCACCCTGGCTAACCTGTGTCCTAGCTCATCTGTGTCCTAGCTCACCCTGGCTCACCTGTGTCCTAGCTCACCTGTGTCCTAGCTCACCTGTGTCCTAGCTCACCTGTATCCTAGCTCACCTGTGTCCTAGCTCATCTGTGTCCTAGCTCACCTGTGTCCTAGCTCACCCCTAGCTCACCTGTGTCCTAGCTCATCCTAGCTCACCTGTGTCCTAGCTCACCCTCGCTCACCTGTATCCTAGCTCATCCTAGCTCACCCTAGCTCGCCTGTGTCCTAGCTCACCCTATATCACCTGTGTCCTAGCTCACCCTATCTCACCTGTGTTCTAGCTCATTTGTGTTTTAGCTCACCCCAGCTCACCTGTGTCCTAGCTCACCCTAGCTCGCCTGTGTCCTAGCTCACCTGTGTTCTAGCTCACCTGTGTTTTAGCTCACCCCAGCTTGCCTGTGTCCTAGCTCACCCTAGCTCGCCTGTGTCCCAGCTAATCTATGGCTCAGCTCACCTGTGTGTGTGTGTGTGTGTGTGTGTGTGTGTGTGTGTGTGTGTGTGTGTGTACTCACCTAGTTGTGCTTACGGGGGTTGAGCTCTGGCTCTTTGGTCCCACCTCTCTACCGTTAATCAACAGGTGTACAGATTCCTGCACCTACTGGGCTCTGTCATATCTAGATTTGAAACTGTGTATGGAGTCAGTCTCCACCACATTATTGCCTAATGCATTCCACCTGTTAACTACTCTGACACTGAAAAAGTTCTTTATGACGTCCCTGTGGCTCATTTGAGTACTCCGTCTCCACCTGTGTCCCCTTGTTCGCGTACCACCAGTGTTAAACATGTCAATTCCTCTGATAATTTTGTAGGTAGTGATCATGTCTCCCCTTACTTTACTTACTCTTCTGTCTTCCAGTGTAGTGAGGTGCATTTCACGCAGCCTTTCCTCGTAACTCGTGCCTCTTAGTTCTGGAACTAGTCTAGTGGCATACCTCTTAACTTTTTCCAGCTTCGTCTTGTGTTTGACAAGGTACGGGCTCCATGCTGGGGCTGCATACGCCAGGATTCGTCTTACATATGCGGTATTCAAGGTTCTTAATTATTCCTTACACAGGTTCCTGAAGGCTGTTCTGATGTTAGCCAGTCTTGCATATGCCGCAGATGTAATTCTGTTTATATGGGCTTCAGGAGACAGGTTTGTTGTGATATCAACTCCTAGATATTTCTTTGTGTCCGTTTCATGGAGTACTTCATCTCCTATTCTGTATCCTGTGTCTGACCTGTTTCCACAGTCTAGTTTCATTACTTACATTTACTGGGGTTGAACTTTCATAGCCATTTGTTGGCCCATTCATTCAGTCTGTCTAGGTCTTCTTGTAACCTCATACTGTCTTCCTTTGTTTTAATCCTCCTCATAATTTTTGCATCATCAGTAAACAATGAGAGGAACGATTCTATACCCTCTGGGAGATCTTTTACATATATCAGAAACAGTATAGGTCCAAGGACTACCCCTGCGGGACTCCACTGGTAACGTCTCGCAAATCTGGGACGTCACCTCTCACAGTGACTCGCTGTCTTCTCTTGCTTAGGTACTCTCTTATCCAATGGAGTACCTTCCATTTCACTCCAACCTGCATCTCCAACTTTTGTACTAGCCTCGTGTGTGGTACTGTGTCAGAGGCTTTCTGGCAATCCAAAAATATGCAGTCTGCTCGCCCCTCTCTTTCTTGTCTGAGCTTTGTTGCCTGGTCGTGGAATTCAGTTAATACTGTGAGGCAGGACTTGCCATCCCTGAACCCATGTTGATGCTGTGTTACAAAGTTCTTCCACTCCAGATGTTCCACTAGCTTTTCTCAGACAATCTTCTCCATCAGCTTGCATGGTATGCAGGTTAGGGACACTGGCATGTAGTTCAGTGCCTTCTGTCTATCCCCCTGCTTGTATATCGGGACTACATTAGCTGTCTTCCAAATTTTTGGCAGTTCCCCTGTTGCCAGAGATTTGTTATACACTATGGAGAGTGGTAGGCACAGTTCTTCTGCGCCTTCCTTAAGTATCTATGGGGAGATTCCATCTGGGTCTTTGGCCTTTGTCACATCCAACTCCAGCAAAAGCTTCCTTACATCCCCACTGGTAATCTCAAACTCTTCTAGTGGTGCCTGATTAACTATTCCCTCTACACAACTCCACGGCCCTTGTGGATTTGTTCTATTCTCTCAATTATCTCTGGAACTAATCATTGCTCAAATGTGAAAACCTCCTGGAATTTCTTATTCAGTTCCCCGCACACTTCCTTGTCGTTTATAGTGAATCTGTCTGCTGCTATCCTCAATTTCATTACCTGTTCCTTTACTGTTGTATTCCTCCTGATGTGACTGTGCATCAGTTTAGGTCGAGTCTTTGCCTTGCTTGCGATGTCATTTTCGTATTACCCTTCTGCCTCTCTTCTCAACCTGACAATCATTTCTAGCGCTCTGGTATTTCTCTGCTCTCAAGAGTCCTGTTATTTCTATAGTTTCTCCACGCCCTTTTACTTTGCCGCTAAGCTAGCCTACAAATCTGGTTAAACCATGGGTTTCTCATCTGCATTTCATTGTTTTCCTTTTGGACTGGGACAAACTTGTCTGCTGCCTCCGTACACTTCTGCGTGATGTAGTCCATCATGGCTTGGGCCGTGTTTCCCCTGAGCTCTGTTTCCCATGTTATATCTATTAGGAATTTTCTTATCTCCTCATAGTTTCCCTCGAAATGCCAGCCATCCCTTTCTGGAATGCTAGAGGTTCCCTGACATGCTGGCTTAAGAAGTTTCTTGTCTCTACCTCCAATAGTTTAGCTCTCCATGTGTCCTCACCTCCATGAAGTTCCTTGTTCTCCCAGTCGATCCTTCCCGGATTGAAGTCCTCTACGATGAGCAGATGGGATCTATTTCAACAGGCAACAGGGGCTGCCCTCTCAATTATAGTGTTAACTGCCATGTTGTTGTCATACTCTTGCACGGATCTTCTGTCATTTGGTGGAGGGTTATATATCACTGCTACTACTACTCATGGTCCTCCCATCGTCTTGGTGCCTGTTATGTAGTCTCTGAATCCCTTGCAGCCCGGGATAACCATCTCCTTGAAACTCCATTCCTTTCTAATTTGTAAGGCCACTCTGCCTCCTCTGCTTCCTTCCTTCTCATTCCTTATTACAGTGTAGTCCTGGGGTAACATAACATTCATTATGATTCCTGAGAGTTTTGTTTCTGTGAGTCCGATTACATCTGGGTTCACTTCTTGTGCTCTTTCCTTTAGTTCACATGCCTTGCTTGTAATCCTATCTATGTTCGAGTACATTACCCTGAAACTGACACTCTTCTGTCCTTCCTCAGTTTCTGTTGATTCCCCTGAAGCAGGAAAACAGGGAGGGACTGGGATGGGAGGTCCTAGGAAGGCGGACCTAGGGGATCTGGGGTGTGAGGGTGCTGGGAGGATCTGGCATGGGGAGGGTGGTGGAGAAGGAAGGGCTTGGGAGGGGAGAAGAGAGGGCTTGGGGGGGAGGGGGATACTTGGGGGTGGGAGAAGAGAGGGCTTGGGGGGAAGGGGGATGCTTGGGGGGGTGAGAGGGAAAGGCTTTGGGGGATGAGAGGGGGAAGCTTGGCAGATGGGGAAGAAGGGAGAGCTTGATGGGGTGGGAGACGAGGGAGGGATTAGGGGGAGAGGAAAAAGGGATGGCTTAGGTGGAGTCGGGGAAGGGAGGTCTTAGGGGGTGGGGGACAAGAGAGGGCTTGGAGGTGGGGGAGATGGGAGGTCCTGGGAAGAGGTGGGGTTGGGGGAGGGTGCCCTAGATGGACACTTAGTGGGGTGATGGCAAGGGTTGGGGCAGGTAGGACATCTATTGGGTGAAAGGTGCAGGTGGTGCTCCTCTCACTGTGTCTGTTGAACTGCTTGTGGAGGGTTCCCCACTCTCCTCTGGGATTGTAGGGTTCGGGGCTGTGTTTCCCTGATTCCTTTCTTTCTCCCTGCGCTCCTTCCTCATGGCTGCTGCCCTCATTCACCTTGTCTTATCCCTCGGCAGGAATACTTTTTTGAACTTCAGTACATTTACTAGTCCGCTCTTCCTTACTAACAGGTCCTCTTTTGTGTTCTCGCTCATGAACAAATGAGAATCACATTTACATGTTAGAGCGCGTCAGCGTGCGTGTGTGTGCATGTGTGTGCGTGTGTGTGTGTTTGTGCTTATGTTGTACACAGCGAGTCATGAGTGTATGTGATCCCTGAGGTAATCTTACTCCACAAAGCCTTATCCCCTCTGATTTAACTCTCCGTTTAAGGAGTCCAGCCGAGATTGTCAATCTAACTAAATGTTTGGTTATGGCATACAAATTTTTACTCTGTCCTCATTATATCGTTTAGTTAATGAGGTATATTTGATAAATATTTGCATACAACAAATCCATTTATTTATATTCAAGAAATTATTAAATATATCAATCACATTCATCACTAAAGGTAAACTCTGTGATACGAACTGATAATTACTCTACTACAAATTAGGAGTTATAAAAAGGATAATTGGTGATGTACATATGATGTAATGTTTCAGGTACAAGGAGAACTGAAGTACATGTGAACTAATACTTGCAGGTACACAGGTACACATGGAGGGGGCTCATGAACGGTACATCCAGGAGGGCAGCGTGCTGGCGGTGACGTGTACCGTCGCCCACCACCACATGAAGGGTCCACACGCCGTGGTGTGGTACCAGGGTGCCTCTAGACTGGACTACGATGCTCCAAGAGGCGGAATAGCTCTCCAGGTCTGTACCTCATGTGTGTATGGCCGGTGTGTGTGTGTTGTCAGCCACCTATGTGTCCTGGATCTTGGATGTATCCCACATATGCAGGTGTGTCCTCTCTCACTGTCAAAGGTCCTCTTCCAGTTGCTGGTTCTCTCTAGGTCGTAGACGAAAGTTGACAAGCTCTATATCTCAAGCAAAGGATGTTTGCTTCTGTACAATAAAATCATTAGTTTTTTCCCCCGGGTAGATAATGAATTGGTCACGCCAGATGTCAATTATTTCCACATGTAGTGTGACTGGAGTGCTCCTGTGGAGTACACCATGAAGACCAGGGCACCCTTGACCATTGTAACGGAACTGCTCCTGTGGAACATCTGCTTCTGTGGGAAATTTTTACCCACCATATCTAATATTCATCTAAGAAATGTATTATTTCTATATCATATCTAAATCATATCTAAATCAAATCAAAATCATATCAAAATCATATCCGAATCATTATAGATTCATTATACATCTTGATCCTAGATGATAATGCCACTAGGATCACGTACACCATAGGGCCCTATAGATGCCTACGTGACTTTGTGCATGATCTCTCAAGGATCCAGAAGCTTCTAGAAGGATTTCTTAATTAATAAACTATTGGAACATAATCAATATCCGGTAGAGATTATAAATTGAATCCTTAATAAGAATCAGTGGTACTATCAAGAAACTACTTATAATCTTTAAATTCTTTAGCTAATTATATTATAATTACATCTTATCTCAATCATAAGTCTAGACTGTAAAAATAATCAATCAATATTCATAGAAGGCTACCATACTCTGGGAGCATGGGGGTGGGGGGGGGGGCGATGGCTTGGAAAGAAGCGCCAACCACACCCTGCGGCACTACGCGTTTGTTTACAACACAGTGAACAAGTGTGATGGATCCTTAGCGAACATTATTTAGCTCAGGACATCTTATCTAATTATCTTTATCACCAGTGAACACTCTCTAGAACTGGGGGAGTACCTGGACAATATATCTACAAGGAAAATCCTAGAACATTTATATAATATAAGAGTGTATAGTGGAGCAGTGACACTGTCTCCACCACCTTCATTCCTAATCTTCATCAACTATCATCCTTCTGCAACTGCAAGGACAATCACGTAGCAACGCTACTAGATCATCATACAGCAAAGCTGTGATATAAAATATCATGCCTAACTCAACAAGAGAGAGTTATTCAGTCTGGCATACTGTCAGACAGGCACCCGGCTGGCAGAGAAGTATATTGAAGGTTATTTTAGTATATTAATTTGCCAATTATATGCTTGTATGACTTAATATAATAAATAAGTCTGTCTGTCGGTTATAAAGCGAGGCAACGCCTCATATTTCAGTAAGTTATTAATGTTGTAGTGCAGCAGTTGAATCTTTGGTTGAAAGAGGATACTACTCAACTCTTTATCATGCCTAACTACTCGGCAATTCACAACTGTCGTCAAATTCAGAGAGGTGGTGGTACTGCTCTTTACTACCACCAAGAACTAACATGCTTAAAAATAATTAGAACTAGAGACTGCTGTGGGGAGTATATCTTCGCCAGTTTCAGAGTCAAGGGTGCCGAGTCTGTCCTGTCTGTGGGTGCAGTCTATAGAATTCCTAACACTGATGTGTCCGAATTCAATTCAAACCTTAGAAACTAATACTTGATAACAGACTGAACAAAAACCATCTAATTATCGCAGGGGACTTTAATATTGACCTCTGCGAGCCTGAACACCCTACTGCTGTTAGCTTCCTCAACTGTATGAATTTCTGCTTCCTCATACCCTTAATCACTAGACCTACTAGAATCACTGATAGTACTGCCACGACTCTTGATCACATTTGGACCAACATAACCTCTCCGCTTACTTCAGGTATAATCACCGATAGCACTACAGACCATTACCCCACATTTCTCTTAACTAACATTATCAAACCACCTCTTGAGTCAAGGGAGTTTAGCTTTAGGCTGCACAATGAAACTGCTATAGTCAATTTTATAACTGCTGCTGATAATGTCAACTGGGAATCCGAGTTAGGTAACATAGGGGACATCAACCTAGCAGTGCAATCTTTTCTTCAAAAAACTCTTAACCTTTATAACACCCACTGTCCTAGGCTTACAAAACAAGTCACAACCGAAAGGCTTAACAATCCTTGGCTTACAAAGGGGATACTTAAATCCATTAATAAAAAACATGACCTTGAGAAGAAGTACAGGTTAGGAACTGTCTCCAAAGAATTTTCAAAGAATTACTCGTTATTGCTATCTAAAATAATTAGACGAGCCAAAACTAAATTCTACGAAGATAAATTTACCCAAATAAAGAGCAACATTAAAAAAACTTGAAGCACAATCTCACAAATATTGGGATCAAAGAAGATTTTAAATAACAAACCAACACTCCTGTTCAATAACGATGGTCAGCTTTCAGCCTCTGATTCTGCTATTGAGTTCAATAGGTTCTTCTCTTCCATTGGGTCATCCCTTGCAAATGATATTCCATCTTCCAGTACTGATGTTAAGGACTATCTTACTGGTAACTATCCACAGTCTCTGTACCTAAAGCCTACTAATTCCACTGACGTCAATGAGATAATCCTTTCCCTTAAAACCAAGTCTAGTGCCCTTGATGAGATACCAACTTTAATTTACAAAAAAGCCTCCAGATCTTTAGCCCCTGCTATTGCATTGCTCTTCAACAAGTCACTTGAACTCCAAACCTTTCCAGATATTCTAAAGAAAGCGAGAGTAACCTCTGTACACAAATGTGGTGATCTCACAGATGTTAACAACTACAGACCTATTTCAATCCTGCCTAATTTGTCAAAAATATTTGAAAAACTAATCTACAAGCAGCTTTACTCTTATCTAGCCAAACACAATATACTTAGCTCTTGTCAATATGGCTTCAGACCCAAAAAAACAACTAACGATGCACTTATTAGTATGATTAACTTGATTCATGCAGCTCTTGATAAAAATGAGTTCCCTGTTGGGTTATTTGTGGACCTGCATAAGGCTTTTGACACTGTCAACCACCAAAACTTCTTCTTAAATTCATCATTATGGAGTCAGAGGACACTCCCTGCAATACTCAAATCTTACCTTACTGACAGGCTCCAGTATGTTTCTGTGAATAATTCAATTTCTCCCACCCTACCCATCACATTGGTGTTCCTCAGGGCAGCATACTTGGCCCTCTCCTCTTTCTCATCTACATTAATGACCTTCCAAATGCCTCCCACACCTCAAACCAATTCTATTTGCTGACGGACACAACCTTCATTTA
>WNGS01169291.1:147420-158690 GCA_020271785.1 Procambarus virginalis
CTCGCCCTTTGTCCTAATCACCCTAGCTCGCCTCTGTCCTAGCTCACCCTGGCTCACCTGTGTCCTAGCTCACTCTAGCTCAACTTGTGTCCTAGCTCACCTGTGTCCTAGCTCACCCTAGCTCACCTGTGTCCTAGCTCACCCTAGCACACTTGTGTCCTTTCTCACCTGTGTCCTAGCTTACCCTAGGTCACCTGTGTCCTTGCTCACCTGTGTCCTAGCTCACCCTTGCTCACTTGTGTCCTAGCTCACCCTAGCTCAATTGTATCCTAGCTCACTCTAGCTCACTTGTATCCTAGCTCACTCTAGCTCACTTGCGTCCTAGCTCGCTCTAGCTCATCTGTGCGCTAGCTCACCCTAGCTCACCTGTGTCCTAGCTCACCCTAGCTCACCTGTGTCCTAGCTCACCCTAGCTCACTTGTGTCCTAGCTCACCCCTAGTCACCTGTGTCCTAGCTCACCCTAGCTCACCTGTGTCCTAGCTTACCCTAGCTCATATGTGCGCTAGCTCACCCTACTCACTTGTGTCCTAGCTCACCCCTAGGTCACCTGTGTCCTAGCTCACCCTAGCTCACCTGTGTCCTAGCTTACCCTAGCTCATATGTGCGCTAGCTCACCCTAGCTCAACCCTAGGTCACCTGTGTCCTAGCTCACCTGTGTCCTAGCTCACCCTAGCTCACCTGTGTCCTAGCTCACTCTAGCTCACTTGTGTCCTAGCTCACTCTAGCTCACTTCTGTCCTAGCTGACCCCAGCTCAACTGTGTCCTAGTTCACCTGTGTCCTAGCTCACCCTAGCTCACCTGTGTCCTAGTTCATCCGTGTCCTAGCTCACCCGTGCCCTAGCTCACCCTGGCTCACCCTGGTTCACCTGTGTCCTAGCTCAACCTAGCTCAACTTGTCTTAGCTCAACCTAGCTCACCTGTGTCCTAGCTCACCCTGGCTCACCTGTGCCTTAGCACACACTAGCTCACCTGTGTCCTAAATCACCCTAGCTCACCCTGGCTCACCTGTGTCCTAGCTCATGTGTGTCCTAGCTCACCCTGGCTCACCTGTGTCCTAGCTCACTTGTGTCCTAGCTCACCTATGTCCTAGCTCACCTGTGTCCTAGCTCACCCTAACTCATCTGTGTCCTAGCTCACCTGTGTCCTAGCTCACCCCTAGCTCACCTGTGTCCTAGCTCATCCTAGCTCACCTGTGTCCTAGCTCACCCTCGCTCACCTGTATCCTAGCTCATCCTAGCTCACCTGTGTCCTAGCTCACCCTAGCTCACCTATTAGCTCACCTGTGTCCTAGCTCACCCTAGCTCACCTGTGTTCTAGCTCACCTGTGTCCTAGATCACCCTAGCTCACCTGTGTCCTAGCTCACCTGTGTCCTAGTGTCGCAGCTCACCCTAGCTCACCTGTGTCCTAGGTCACCCTAGCTCGCTTGTGTCGTAGCTCACCCTAGCTCACCTGTGTCGAAGCTCACCCTAGCTCACCTGTGTCCTAACTCATTCTGGCTCACCTGTGTCCTAGCTCATCCTAGCTCACCTGTGTCCTATCTCACCCTTGTCCTGGCTCACCCTAGCTCACCTGTGTCCTAGCTCACCTGTGTCTTAGCTCACCCTAGCTCACCTGTGTCATAGCTCACCCTGGCTCAGCTGTGTCCAAGCTCACCCTGGTTCACCTGTGTCCTAGCTCAACCTAGCTCACCTTTGTCTTAGCTCAACCTAGCTCACCTTTGTCTTAGCTCAACCTAGCTCACCTGTGTCCTAGCTCACCCTGGCTCACCTGTGCCTTAGCACACCCTAGCTCACCTCTGTCCTAGTTCACCCTAGCTCACCCTGGCTAACCTGTGTCCTAGCTCATCTGTGTCCTAGCTCACCCTGGCTCACCTGTGTCCTAGCTCACCTGTGTCCTAGCTCACCTGTGTCCTAGCTCACCTGTGTCCTAGCTCACCTGTGTCCTAGCTCATCTGTGTCCTAGCTCACCTGTGTCCTAGCTCACCCCTAGCTCACCTGTGTCCTAGCTCACCCCTAGCTCAACTGTGTCCTAGCTCATCCTAGCTCACCTGTGTCCTAGCTCACCCTCGCTCACCTGTATCCTAGCTCATCCTAGCTCACCCTAGCTCGCCTGTGTCCTAGCTCACCCTATATCACCTGTGTCCTAGCTCATCCTAGCTCACCCTAGCTCGCCTGTGTCCTAGCTCACCCTATATCACCTGTGTCCTAGCTCACCCTATCTCACCTGTGTTCTAGCTCATTTGTGTTTTAGCTCACCCCAGCTCACCTGTGTCCTAGCTCACCCTAGCTCGCCTGTGTCCTAGCTCACCTGTGTTCTAGCTCACCTGTGTTTTAGCTCACCCCAGCTTGCCTGTGTCCTAGCTCACCCTAGCTCGCCTGTGTCCCAGCTAATCTATGGCTCAGCTCACCTGTGTGTGTGTGTGTGTGTGTGTGTGTGTGTGTGTGTGTGTGTGTGTGTACTCACCTAGTTGTGCTTACGGGGGTTGAGCTCTGGCTCTTTGGTCCCACCTCTCTACCGTTAATCAACAGGTGTACAGATTCCTGCACCTACTGGGCTCTGTCATATCTAGATTTGAAACTGTGTATGGAGTCAGTCTCCACCACATTATTGCCTAATGCATTCCACCTGTTAACTACTCTGACACTGAAAAAGTTCTTTATGACGTCCCTGTGGCTCATTTGGGTACTCCGTCTCCACCTGTGTCCCCTTGTTCGCGTACCACCAGTGTTAAACATGTCAATTCCTCTGATAATTTTGTAGGTAGTGATCATGTCTCCCCTTACTTTACTTACTCTTCTGTCTTCCAGTGTCGTGAGGTGCATTTCACGCAGCCTTTCCTCGTAACTCGTGCCTCTTAGTTCTGGAACTAGTCTAGTGGCATACCTCTGAACTTTTTCCAGCTTCGTCTTGTGTTTGACAAGGTACGAGCTCCATGCTGGGGCTGCATACGCCAGGATTCGTCTTACATATGCGGTATTCAAGGTTCTTAATTATTCCTTACACAGGTTCCTGAAGGCTGTTCTGATGTTAGCCAGTCTTGCATATGCCGCAGATGTAATTCTGTTTATATGGGCTTCAGGAGACAGGTTTGTTGTGATATCAACTCCTAGATATTTCTTTGTGTCCGTTTCATGGAGTACTTCATCTCCTATTCTGTATCCTGTGTCTGACCTGTTTCCACAGTCTAGTTTCATTACTTACATTTACTGGGGTTGAACTTTCATAGCCATTTGTTGGCCCATTCATTCAGTCTGTCTAGGTCTTCTTGTAACCTCATACTGTCTTCCTTTGTTTTAATCCTCCTCATAATTTTTGCATCATCAGTAAACAATGAGAGGAACGATTCTATACCCTCTGGGAGATCTTTTACATATATCAGAAACAGTATAGGTCCAAGGACTAACCCCTGCGGGACTCCACTGGTAACGTCTCGCAAATCTGGGACGTCACCTCTCACAGTGACTCGCTGTCTTCTCTTGCTTAGGTACTCTCTTATCCAATGGAGTACCTTCCATTTCACTCCAACCTGCATCTCCAACTTTTGTACTAGCCTCGTGTGTGGTACTGTGTCAGAGGCTTTCTGGCAATCCAAAAATATGCAGTCTGCTCGCCCCTCTCTTTCTTGTCTGAGCTTTGTTGCCTGGTCGTGGAATTCAGTTAATATTGTGAGGCAGGACTTGCCATCCCTGAACCCATGTTGATGCTGTGTTACAAAGTTCTTCCACTCCAGATGTTCCACTAGCTTTTCTCAGACAATCTTCTCCATCAGCTTGCATGGTATGCAGGTTAGGGACACTGGCATGTAGTTCAGTGCCTTCTGTCTATCCCCCTGCTTGTATATCGGGACTACATTAGCTGTCTTCCAAATTTTTGGCAGTTCCCCTGTTGCCAGAGATTTGTTATACACTATGGAGAGTGGTAGGCACAGTTCTTCTGCGCCTTCCTTAAGTATCTATGGGGAGATTCCATCTGGGTCTTTGGCCTTTGTCACATCCAACTCCAGCAAAAGCTTCCTTACATCCCCACTGGTAATCTCAAACTCTTCTAGTGGTGCCTGATTAACTATTCCCTCTACACAACTCCACGGCCCTTGTGGATTTGTTCTATTCTCTCAATTATCTCTGGAACTAATCATTGCTCAAATGTGAAAACCTCCTGGAATTTCTTATTCAGTTCCCCGCACACTTCCTTGTCGTTTATAGTGAATCTGTCTGCTGCTATCCTCAATTTCATTACCTGTTCCTTTACTGTTGTATTCCTCCTGATGTGACTGTGCATCAGTTTAGGTCGAGTCTTTGCCTTGCTTGCGATGTCATTTTCGTATTACCCTTCTGCCTCTCTTCTCAACCTGACAATCATTTCTAGCGCTCTGGTATTTCTCTGCTCTCAAGAGTCCTGTTATTTCTATAGTTTCTCCACGCCCTTTTACTTTGCCGCTAAGCTAGCCTACAACTCTGGTTAAACCATGGGTTTCTCATCTGCATTTCATTGTTTTCCTTTTGGACTGGGACAAACTTGTCTGCTGCCTCCGTACACTTCTGCGTGATGTAGTCCATCATGGCTTGGGCCGTGTTTCCCCTGAGCTCTGTTTCCCATGTTATATCTATTAGGAATTTTCTTATCTCCTCATAGTTTCCCTCGAAATGCCAGCCATCCCTTTCTGGAATGCTAGAGGTTCCCTGACATGCTGGCTTAAGAAGTTTCTTGTCTCTACCTCCAATAGTTTAGCTCTCCATGTGTCCTCACCTCCATGAAGTTCCTTGTTCTCCCAGTCGATCCTTCCCGGATTGAAGTCCTCTACGATGAGCAGATGGGATCTATTTCAACAGGCAACAGGGGCTGCCCTCTCAATTATAGTGTTAACTGCCATGTTGTTGTCATACTCTTGCACGGATCTTCTGTCATTTGGTGGAGGGTTATATATCACTGCTACTACTACTCATGGTCCTCTCATCGTCTTGGTGCCTGTTATGTAGTCTCTGAATCCCTTGCAGCCCGGGATAACCATCTCCTTGAAACTCCATTCCTTTCTAATTTGTAAGGCCACTCTGCCTCCTCTGCTTCCTTCCTTCTCATTCCTTATTACAGTGTAGTCCTGGGGTAACATAACATTCATTATGATTCCTGAGAGTTTTGTTTCTGTGAGTCCGATTACATCTGGGTTCACTTCTTGTGCTCTTTCCTTTAGTTCACATGCCTTGCTTGTAATCCCATCTATGTTCGAGTACATTACCCTGAAACTGACACTCTTCTGTCCTTCCTCAGTTTCTGTTGATTCCCCTGAAGCAGGAAAACAGGGAGGGACTGGGATGGGAGGTCCTAGGAAGGGGGACCTAGGGGATCTGGGGTGTGAGGGTGCTGGGAGGATCTGGCATGGGGAGGGTGGTGGAGAAGGAAGGGCTTGGGAGGGGAGAAGAGAGGGCTTGGGGGGGAGGGGGATACTTGGGGGTGGGAAAAGAGAGGGCTTGGGGGGAAGGGGGATGCTTGGGTGGGTGAGAGGGAAAGGCTTTGGGGGATGAGAGGGGGAAGCTTGGCAGATGGGGAAGAAGGGAGAGCTTGATGGGGTGGGAGACGAGGGAGGGATTAGGGGGAGAGGAAAAAGGGATGGCTTAGGTGGAGTCGGGGAAGGGAGGTCTTAGGGGTGGGGGACAAGAGAGGGCTTGGAGGTGGGGGAGATGGGAGGTCCTGGGAAGAGGTGGGGTTGGGGGAGGGTGCCCTAGATGGACACTTAGTGGGGTGATGGCAAGGGTTGGGGCAGGTAGGACATCTATTGGGTGAAAGGTGCAGGTGGTGCTCCTCTCACTGTGTCTGTTGAACTGCTTGTGGAGGGTTCCCCACTCTCCTCTGGGATTGTAGGGTTCGGGGCTGTGTTTCCCTGATTCCTTTCTTTCTCCCTGTGCTCCTTCCTCGTGGCTGCTGCCCTCATTCACCTTGTCTTATCCTCGGCAGGAATACTTTTTTGAACTTCAGTACATTTACTAGTCCGCTCTTCCTTACTAACAGGTCCTCTTTTGTGTTCTCGCTCATGAACAAATGAGAATCACATTTACATGTTAGAGCGCGTCAGCGTGCGTGTGTGTGCATGTGTGTGCGTGTGTGTGTGCTTATGCTTTGTTGTACACAGCGAGTCATGAGTGTATGTGATCCCTGAGGTAATCTTACTCCACAAAGCCTTATCCCCTCTGATTTAACTCTCCGTTTAAGGAGTCCAGCCGAGATTGTCAATCTAACTAAATGTTTGGTTATGGCATAAAATTTTTACTCTGTCCTCATTATATCGTTTAGTTAATGAGGTATATTTGATAAATATTTGCATACAACAAATCCATTTATTTATATTCAAGAAATTATTAAATATATCAATCACATTCATCACTAAAGGTAAACTCTGTGATACGAACTGATAATTACTCTACTACAAATTAGGAGTTATAAAAAGGATAATTGGTGATGTACATATGATGTAATGTTTCAGGTACAAGGAGAACTGAAGTACATGTGAACTAATACTTGCAGGTACACAGGTACACATGGAGGGGGCTCATGAACGGTACATCCAGGAGGGCAGCGTGCTGGCGGTGACGTGTACCGTCGCCCACCACCACATGAAGGGTCCACACGCCGTGGTGTGGTACCAGGGTGCCTCTAGACTGGACTACGATGCTCCAAGAGGCGGAATAGCTCTCCAGGTCTGTACCTCATGTGTGTATGGCCGGTGTGTGTGTGTTGTCAGCCACCTATGTGTCCTGGATCTTGGATGTATCCCACATATGCAGGTGTGTCCTCTCTCACTGTCAAAGGTCCTCTTCCAGTTGCTGGTTCTCTCTAGGTCGTAGACGAAAGTTAACAAGCTCTATATCTCAAGCAGAGGATGTTTGCTTCTGTATGTGTGTGTTGTCAGCCACCTATGTGTCCTGGATCTTGGATGTATCCCACATATGCAGGTGTGTCCTCTCTCACTGTCAAAGGTCCTCTTCCAGTTGCTGGTTCTCTCTAGGTCGTAGACGAAAGTTAACAAGCTCTATATCTCAAGCAGAGGATGTTTGCTTCTGTACAATAAAATCATTAGTTTTTTCCCCCGGGTAGATAATGAATTGGTCACGCCAGATGTCAATTATTTCCACATGTAGTGTGACTGGAGTGCTCCTGTGAAGTACACCATGAATACCAGGGCACCCTTGACCATTGTAACGGAACTGCTCCTGTGGAACATCTGCTTCTGTGGGAAATTTTTACCCACCATATCTAATATTCATCTAAGAAATGTATTATTTCTATATCATATCTAAATCATATCTAAATCAAATCAAAATCATATCAAAATCATATCCGAATCATTATAGATTCATTATACATCTTGATCCTAGATGATAATGCCACTAGGATCACGTACACCATAGGGCCCTATAGATGCCTACGTGACTTTGTGCATGATCTCTCAAGGATCCAGAAGCTTCTAGAAGGATTTCTTAATTAAAAAACTATTGGAACATAATCAATATCCGGTAGAGATTATAAATTGAATCCTTAATAAGAATCAGTGGTACTATCAAGAAACTACTTATAATCTTTAAATTCTATAGCTAATTATATTATAATTACATCTTATCTCAATCATAAGTCTAGACTGTAAAAATAATCAATCAATATTCATAGAAGGCTACCATACTCTGGGAGCATGGGGGGGGGGGGGGGGCGATGGCTTGGAAAGAAGCGCCAACCACACCCTGCGGCACTACGCGTTTGTTTACAACACAGTGAACAAGTGTGATGGATCCTTAGCGAACATTATTTAGCTCAGGACATCTTATCTAATTATCTTTATCACCAGTGAACACTCTCTAGAACTGGGGGAGTACCTGGACAATATATCTACAAGGAAAATCCTAGAACATTTATATAATATAAGAGTGTATAGTGGAGCAGTGACACTGTCTCCACCACCTTCATTCCTAATCTTCATCAACTATCATCCTTCTGCAACTGCAAGGACAATCACGTAGCAACGCTACTAGATCATCATACAGCAAAGCTGTGATATAAAATATCATGCCTAACTCAACAAGAGAGAGTTATTCAGTCTGGCATACTGTCAGACAGGCACCCGGCTGGCAGAGAAGTATATTGAAGGTTATTTTAGTATATTAATTGGCCAATTATATGCTTGTATGACTTTAATATAATAAATAAGTCTGTCTGTCGGTTATAAAGCGAGGCAACGCCTCATATTTCAGTAAGTTATTAATGTTGTAGTGCAGCAGTTGAATCTTTGGTTGAAAGAGGATACTACTCAACTCTTTATCATGCCTAACTACTCGGCAATTCACAACTGTCGTCAAATTCAGAGAGGTGGTGGTACTGCTCTTTACTACCACCAAGAACTAACATGCTTAAAAATAATTAGAACTAGAGACTGCTGTGGGGAGTATATCTTCGCCAGTTTCAGAGTCAAGGGTGCCGAGTCTGTCCTGTCTGTGGGTGCAGTCTATAGAATTCCTAACACTGATGTGTCCGAATTCAATTCAAACCTTAGAAACTAATACTCGATAACAGACTGAACAAAAACCATCTAATTATCGCAGGGGACTTTAATATTGACCTCTGCGAGCCTGAACACCCTACTGCTGTTAGCTTCCTCAACTGTATGAATTCCTGCTTCCTCATACCCTTAATCACTAGACCTACTAGAATCACTGATAGTACTGCCACGACTCTTGATCACATTTGGACCAACATAACCTCTCCGCTTACTTCAGGTATAATCACCGATAGCACTACAGACCATTACCCCACATTTCTCTTAACTAACATTATCAAACCACCTCTTGAGTCAAGGGAGTTTAGCTTTAGGCTGCACAATGAAACTGCTATAGTCAATTTTATAACTGCTGCTGATAATGTCAACTGGGAATCCGAGTTAGGTAACATAGGGGACATCAACCTAGCAGTGCAATCTTTTCTTCAAAAACTCTTAACCTTTATAACACCCACTGTCCTAGGCTTACAAAACAAGTCACAACCGAAAGGCTTAACAATCCTTGGCTTACAAAGGGGATACTTAAATCCATTAATAAAAAACATGACCTTGAGAAGAAGTACAGGTTAGGAACTGTCTCCAAAGAATTTTCAAAGAATTACTCGTTATTGCTATCTAAAATAATTAGACGAGCCAAAACTAAATTCTACGAAGATAAATTTACCCAAATAAAGAGCAACATTAAAAAAACTTGGAGCACAATCTCACAAATATTGGGATCAAAGAAGATTTTAAATAACAAACCAACACTCCTGTTCAATAACGATGGTCAGCTTTCAGCCTCTGATTCTGCTATTGAGTTCAATAGGTTCTTCTCTTCCATTGGGTCATCCCTTGCAAATGATATTCCATCTTCCAGTACTGATGTTAAGGACTATCTTACAGGTAACTATCCACAGTCTCTGTACCTAAAGCCTACTAATTCCACTGACGTCAATGAGATAATCCTTTCCCTTAAAACCAAGTCTAGTGCCCTTGATGAGATACCAACTTTAATTTACAAAAAAGCCTCCAGATCTTTAGCCCCTGCTATTGCATTGCTCTTCAACAAGTCACTTGAACTCCAAACCTTTCCAGATATTCTAAAGAAAGCGAGAGTAACCCCTGTACACAATGTGGTGATCTCACAGATGTTAACAACTACAGACCTATATCAATCCTGCCTAACTTGTCAAAAATATTTGAAAAACTAATCTACAAGCAGCTTTACTCTTATCTAGCCAAACACAATATACTTAGCTCTTGTCAATATGGCTTCAGACCCAAAAAAAACACTAACGATGCACTTATTAGTATGATTAACTTGATTCATGCAGCTCTTGATAAAAATGAGTTCCCTGTTGGGTTATTTGTGGACCTGCGTAAGGCTTTTGACACTGTCAACCACCAAAACCTTCTTCTTAAATTACATCATTATGGAGTCAGAGGACACTCCCTGCAATACCTCAAATCTTACCTTACTGACAGGCTCCAGTATGTTTCTGTGAATAATTCAATTTCTCCCACCCTACCCATCAACATTGGTGTTCCTCAGGGCAGCATACTTGGCCCTCTCCTCTTTCTCATCTACATTAATGACCTTCCAAATGCCTCCCAACACCTCAAACCAATTCTATTTGCTGACGACACAACCTTCATTTACTCCAGTCCTGACCCCCTTGCTCTAAATGCCACAGTAGTAATACTGAGCTAAATAAAGTCCATCTTTGGCTAACTGCCAACAAACTCACCCTTAACATTGACAAAACTTTCTATATTCTGTTTGGCAATAAATCCTCTAATCAAATAAATCTCAAAATAAACAATACCCAAATTTGTAACAAATTAGATGGCAAGTTCCTTGGCGTTCTCATTGACCACAAGCTGAATTTCCAGGGACACATTCTAAATATATCAAAAAAAGTTTCAAAAACTGTTGGCATTCTTTCTAAGATCAGATATTATGTACCCCGACCTGCCCTGGTGACTCTCTATTACTCCCTCATCTATCCATATCTCAACTATGGTATTTGTGCTTGGGGTTCTACTACCCAAAATCATTTACGTCCTCTAATTACTCAACACAAAGCTGCTATTAGGACAATATCCAACTCTGGCCCCAGACATCACTCGGTACCCCTACTCAAATCTCTGAATATGTTAGATATTAAGTCACTGCACATTCTCTCATGTGTATCATACATATATAAAACGCTGAACTGTAATGCCAATCCTGAACTCAAAAGCTTCATTGAAGGTTGTAACAGAACCCATGAGCACCACACCAGAAATAAATACAGTTTTGATATTCCAAGAGTACGGCTTAATCAAACTAGAAATGCTCTACAAATCAAGGGACCCAGAATGTGGAATGACCTCCCAACCATGTTAAAGACTGTACCTCTCTCAACCAGTTTAAGATTAAAACTAAACACTACCTAATAAATCCCTGTAACCTACCTTACCCCTCTATTGTCAACCCATGTCTGTTATTTTTTTTAATCAACGCTGTTTGTCAACCTTTTGTATTTGTGCTGCTTTTCAGTCATGTTCCCCCTTTTTTATCTTTATTTGTATTTGTTCTCAACACATTTTATTCTTTATGCTCAATTAGTATTAAGTTCTAGATATTAATGTTCTTCCTGCCCGAAACGCATTGCGTAATAGTGGCTTTAGGCATTGTATGTACTAGCTGAATCTATAATTCGATCCATTAATGTAACATCACTGTTATGTATGTACCTAGCAGTACC
>WNGS01169292.1:19900-30296 GCA_020271785.1 Procambarus virginalis
CAAAATAATTTAAATCAAAATGAAAATAAATAAAAAAATATGAAAATTCAATTTGTCAGCGGATTCGAAACATGATGAGATGGAATTGTAATCATATTTAGTATAGCACGAATTGCTATTACATGCAACAGATGGCACTGTTTACAAAAATGCATGGTTTTTACCTGTGACATTGCATTGGAATTGAGCTATGTTGTTAAGGTTACATTCATTCGTGAGTATAAGTATAGATGCCACACCTGTGACAGGTAAAAAGGTTTTTTTTTTAAGTAGTGCCATCTGTTGCATGTAAAAGCAACACACGCGCTATACTAAATATGTTATGATTCTATTTCAATGTTTCCGATTTCATTGATAAATTGAATTTTCATAATTTTGATTTATTTTCATTTTGATTTAATTATTTTGTGTGACACTGCATTCGAATTGAGCTATGTTGTTTACCATACCGTTCATTTTGTGAGTATATTTATTTTTTTTATTTTTTCATTGTTTTTATTTTATTTTTTTTTAACTTTTTCCTTATACTGTATGTCTGTAATGGAACATCAGATCATTTGATGTTACAAATTTTTGATGGAAACATCAGATCATTTGGGAATGTATCAGACGAGGGAGTGGGGAATGATGGGGAGATGAGGGGACGGGAGTCGGGGATGGTGTGGATGACAAGGGGACAGGCGTGGGAGTAATGGGGGGTGGACGAGGAACGGGGAGTTAGGAATGGTGGGATGATGGGACAGGGAAATGGAGAATGGTGGGGAGGAGAAGGGGACAGGGGCGTGGGGGATGGTGGAAGGACGAGGGGGACGGGGAAGGGAGGGGCAATGCTACGGAGGACGAGGGGACAGGGAAGTGGGAGATGGTTGAGAGCGAGGGGACAGTGGAGTGGGAATGGTTAAGAGAACAAGGGGACACTGGAGTGGGGGATGGGGAGGGCAAAGGGACGGGAGGGGGGAATGGTGGGGAGGACAAAGGGAGACAAAGGAGTGGGGAATGGTTGGGAGGAAGGACGGGGGGTACGATGGAGTATGAATCGTTGGGAGGATAAAGGGGTGGGAGAGGGGGAATGGTGGGAAGGACTGGGAGATAGGGAAAGGTTACTGTGGCTCAGCAACACATATGCTTGCCGAGCCACAGCAACGCGTGGCCGGGTACAGCTAGTAATAATAATATTAATGAAAAGAAGAATATTAAAATAATAATAATTATTTTATTTAAAAATAAATGCAGAACATGATACATTTGTTGCTTATTTATACATAAAGATACATGGATATCTAATAAAACTACAAGTAAGTTAAGAGTTTCAGAGATAACTCAAGATATTTCAGTAAATTTATTGATAGATTTAATGGGGTAAACTCATGATACTAAGCAAGAAATTAGCTAGCATATAAACTTGTTCAAATAATTTAGCAAATGAATATACATTCTGTATAATATTTAGGTGACAATAATGAAAGGCACAGGCATACATTTTTAGTATTTAAAATTTACATAAGAACAAAACACAAAATGTATTTTTTTTTTGGATGAGGAAATGTGAGTGAACTTTTTACATGATGTCAATTCAATATTCTTTATAGTGACATGATGAAACTACTAGTCATGAGAGAGCTGTCCAGTGTCATTAACTCGTATTACACACTACTAGTAGTGGATTATTGTGTTCACAATTTAGTAGTCTATCATAGATGATACCATCCTCACTAGGTGCAATGTTATTGGCCCTCGTGAGGGTTGGATACAATTCGTAATCAGTATGCAGATCCCCACACTCATAATTTTCTTGTTGAATGTAAAAAAAAAAAAGTTGAGATCAATTCTGTCATTGAACTTCCCATGCAATTTCTCCTTAGTGCTAGCTGGAAACATTTTATAGCAAGACCTAAGACCTAAGCCCATGTGTATCTAACTCATGACTTTGAGTAACAGGTTTTGTACAATTAACGTGCATGAATACATTCTGGCTTCTTGTCCCCCGACACAAATGATTATAAATATTAGGTTTGGATGAGAAACTTCTCAACTTTTAATAATAATTTGTTTATGCATTTGAAGGGTTTTGTTAACCCTTAAATGGCGCATAGCTTTATACCATTTGACACCCACAGGCGCATACAAAACAAAAAAAAAAAAAATTATTTTTTCTTCCTAACCTGTTAATTTGTGTTCACTGATCACGGGAAAAATAATAACAAAATCGTAAGTTGAATATATTGGCCGCTATAGGGCAGGGAAGTCTGGCACAAAACAGGCGCTCACTCAGCATGCGTCCCAGGCGGTCTGTTGATCGCCAGCTGTCAGGCCGGAGTTGCCACAAAGAGATAATTGCCTAATTATTTCAATGTCTCTGATTGATTTTTCGTAGTTTTTTTGCTGTAATATTATTCAATAGTGTGTAGTGTGATATATTTATATAATGAAATGGGTGAATCATCGCTGTACTCAAAAATATGGTGTGCTTATTGTTGATTCAATTATGTTCATCAAACAGTGAACAAATACTTTGTCAGTTATTACACTATATACACAGGTTATATATAAGTATCTGCATGTTTTGTTCACCATAACGAACCACTAAGTTGCTATTATGAGTCAAAAAGTAACGAGGAGTGACCACCGTGTACCAGCCAGCCACTCACGCCCTCCCTCAAGTCATCTGACTCGCTCACATTCTCCTCCCACAATACTGTTTTTGCCTTTATTCACTATATACAGACGCTATATATAAGTATCTACATTTGTGTTCACCATAACGAACCACTAAGTTGGTATGCTGAGTGGCAGTGGCAGGCAGTGGCAGCCCGCCACTGGCTGCCACTGCCACTGATGGACCTCACAGTCAGCTGATGGCTGCCGCCCTCAAGGCCACACGCACTAATATTTCTCCTCCAACAATACTGCTTGTGGTGTTATTACGCTATATACACACATTATATATAAATATCTACCAGTTTTATTCACCGAACTTGTACAAGTAAACTGGTATGGTGCCCAAAGACGTGATCACCAGTAAACAACACGATAATTCCTGCAGACGACGCTCCTCTCACCAAAATGGCGGCTCCCAACCTCCTACTCTTGCTGTTTATACTCTCTATACACACGTTATATATAAGTATCTACATTTGTGTTCACCATAACGAACCACTAAGCTGGTATGGTGAGTGCAGTCAATAAAAGGTGGCCACACACAGTCAGATAACAACGCCACCACCCTTCCTCCCACAGCATTACTCCTCCTTCCATGGAGCACAGCGCTAAATATCATCACAGTCCTCTTATTATCAGACCCATGGTCAGTTTTATCACAGTCAGGGGTCTCCTGTAATAATATTATCGCTACATAATAGCATGAACAAGTATATTATGGCATTTTTAGGCGATGCTGTGGTCACAAGCTGAACAGCAGTGCTGTGAGCTCATGCTGCGTACGTCAGGCTTGGTAGCTTACTTGATACTGAGGCCCCTAACACCCGGGAGTTTGGCCCACGATTTTTTTAAAAAATGGCGTCTGTTTACAAGAGCCCTGATGAAGGTGTGGTGAACCCCGTGTATCCGCGGGCCGTTTAAATCTTGCGTAGTACTCCAACGCATCATATGATGCGACGCGCAATTTTCTGCAAGTCGGTCAACGCATCATATGATGCGATGCGCAATTGAAGGGTTAAGGGAGTATGCTGGTTATGTTCACTAACAAAATTTTCCTAATCACTTTGTCTAAATTATGTCATTCTCTCCCTTGCTGAAGCAAGTGAGGACTGATAATTTTTCAACATTTTAGGGATCCTAAGCTTCTTATAACCTTTCCCTGTTTATCTAGCTTCTGATTTAAGTTCTTTCAATTTAGCATCACTTAAAAGTACAGTACTTGTTCTGTCCAACTTGCTGAATGGTATTTTCTTCTGATTTGTCTCACTGGTACAGATAGTCATTCATTTTTGGGTAATGAAATTGGTCATTTATGGTATCCAGGCAGTAAAACCAAGTAACAACAAATCAGTTAAATGCCACCAATGCAAACCAAACAAGTCACGATATTTTGCATATTAATATCTAATCTTACTAGTAAATAGTTACCAAGAAATAAGTCATAAACAATGGAGTTGGGTTTTTAGTCTCTGGGCACATGGGGAGAATGAACAAAAAATAAGTCTCCAAACAATATGAGAGCACCATTAGCGAGTACTGACACACCATACTACCATGTACAGTAATATCAAATCTTAACTATCAGTGGTTCCCAAGAAATTGTCCAATGAACATTATGATACCTGGCGTAGTTTTTATAGATACCCCCTCCCCCTGGAAGCTAGTCTCATTAAATCCATTGGGCTGAACATCAGAGAACACTGTAGTGTAGTGAAGTGTAATAGTACAGAAACAATGGGATGTATAATATAGACAAAAATATAGTACTGCACTGTACATATGTTAAAGTGTAATGGTAATATTCCCTTACAAATGGGTGATGTATTGTTGTCTTGACTAGAGCCAGTGTCAGAACACTTGCCCCTGTGACAAAACTACAGATGCTCTCAAAAGCTTAAGCATCCTGAGATCAACAACTTTACCCTTCCTTCTTTATAAGACTAAAATATAGCATCCTAAATGTTACATTCTGAATAGCTTTGCATTCTAATTCCAAAAATACGTGTCCATAGCCAGGAGTAAATATATCTTCGAAAATATGAAAACAAAACATGCCTTTGTTTGAAAACAAGCTGATGAAATGTTTGAACAATATTTTGAATATAAAGCTCATTATTTCCAAATAGTCCATTGGATATGCAGGAAGTTTATGATTTTATATTTTCCCTGATTTATCTGAGCGCCACTAACACTAGTGGCCTCGATGAGGACAGGAAGCCGGCAGCTTGTCAAAAGTATGGCAGCTTGGCATATCATGGCATTTGCCTTGATATGTATCTCATATAATACTATTAAAATGAATGCCACTCATTGGGGTTTTAACACTTGTAATGCACTAACATGTGCCTTATTATATGAGAACGTGATCTAAATCCTTTTCCACATTCTGCACACTGAAAAGATTTAGCATCTGTATGCACCTTCCTATGAGCCTTCATATATTGAATTTGACTGAAACTTTTCCCACACTCGGGACACTCATGAGCTTTATTACCCAGATGCAACAGCTTATTTTTTCATCACTCGAAGTTGACTGAACCTTTTCCCACACGTGGGACATTCATGAGGTTTATCATTTGTATGCACCATAATGTGTTGTTTCAAATATGCAAGCTGGCTGAATTTTTTCCCACATTCGCCACACTCATAAGGTTTATCAGTTGTATGCACCATCTTGTGACTCCTCACATCTCCAAGGCGACTGAATCTTTTCCCACACTCGAGACACTCATGAGGTTTAACATTTATATGTACAATCCTGTGAACCTCCATATAACTAAGTTGACTGAATTTTTTCCCACACTCAGGACACTTGTGAGGTTTATCACCTCTATGTATCATCCTATGCCTCTTCATATGTCCGAGTTCCCCAAATCTCTCCCCACACTCAGGACATGTATGAGGTTTATCACCCGAATGCACCAACCTATGAGTCTTCAAACCCTCAATAAGTTTAAATGTTTTCCCACACTCAAGGCACTGGTGAGGTTTAACATCTGTGTGCACCATCTTGTCATGTTCACAGAAAACGGTACCATCCGTTTTCTATGTGCGGCGGCTGGACGCCACTGGAGAAGGTAAACAGCACACAGGACGCCTGCCAAGCTTGGGAGCTACTCTATCATGTAATCGTCTTTTAAGTATTAAAGTCAGTAACCAGGAATGACTTTACATCAACCTTACTACCAAGACTATCTCAGCTATACACAGACACCACACTGTCGACGAGGATGAACTGGGAACGCAGGTATTTTGTTCAACAAAACACAAGGAAGGAGCATGCTGTCTCGCCCAGAGGAGGAAGGAGAAGCTGTCTGTGAGCACCATACCCGATGCTGTATGCAACCCCATGCTGTGTGCTGACTGTTGCTGTGTGCTGATCGTTGCTGTGTGCTGGCCGTTGCTGTGTGCTGGCCAATGCTGTGTGCTACCCAAGCTGTGCTGAGTGTTGCTGTGAGAGAGGAATCTGCCGACGCTGTGTACGAAACGACGCTTTGATGCAGTGTACAAAACCCGATGTTTTGGTTACGAAACGACGCTTGGTGCTACAAAATTCTTCAAGCTGTGAACCAACTGCTGCCTACTGTTGTACCAACTGCTGCCTACTGCTGTACCAACTGCTAACAACTGCTGTGTTGCTGTGAGTAGTAACAACACATGTACACAAGGGTTAGGTAAGAAATCAGTTGCTGCTGTGTTGTGCACTGTTGTGAACTTTTGCATTAAAATGCTTGTGTGCTTTGCAAAATTAAAGTAATTACAGTGAATTCTTGAATAACATATACAGTGAAGTAAGTGTTATATATTCTGAGGAACATTTTAAGTGATAAGTTTAAATTTATTCAGTAAAAATGGCAAATATACCTCAGTTTCCTGCATTTGATCCTGACTGTGACCAGACAAACCTGTCACAGAGGTGGGTCAAATGGCTTAAAAGGTTTGAAAATTTGTTGATAGTTTCTGACATCAAAAGTGCTGAAAGAAAGCGTGCCTTTCTGCTTCATTATGCAGGTGATAGAGTTTGTGACATCTTTGATACACTGAAAGATACTGGTGGTGCCAAAGATTATGACACTGCCAAGGCCAAATTAACTGAGCATTTCAAACCAAGGCAAAATACTGCTATGGAAATTATGCATTTCAGGAGAGCAAAACAACTCTCTAATGAAACTGTTGATCAATACCATACACGTCTGCAGGGTTTAGCAGCCCATTGTGAGTTTGCTGATGTTGACAAAGAAATCAAACAGCAAATAATTGAAACATGCACATCTACACGTCTTCGTCGAAGAGCTCTAGAACTTGTTGATGATGAAAGTTCTCTTACCAAGATACTGGATATGGCTCGTCGAATGGAAGATGCTGCACGTGATGCTCGTGTCATGGAGTGCAGTGCCAACAACGGTTCTGCCACTGTTACTAACAGTCATGAAGTATGTAAGGTTCAGGGAGTACACCATGATCATAGAAGATATCATGCCAAACCTAACATTAAATTGAGCCGAGAACCACATCACAACTGGAGTCATGGAACAAGACTCAAGCAGTCACAACGACTCACATCAGAGGTTGTCAATAATAAATGTTACAATTGTGGAGGAGACTACCCACACCAAGATAATGTTTGTCCTGCACAAGGTAAGAAGTGCTATGAGTGTAGAAAACTAGGTCATTTTGGTGCTATGTGTCGTTCCGCACTAAAGAAACCACAATCAATAAATAAAAGCAATGTACGAGGATCAAGTCATAGGAGTCGAGGTGGCAAACACAATATTGCACCTCAAATCAAGAATGTTAATAATATACAAGACAACATTTCATTACAACCAGTCTCAGATGACAGTGAATGTGATTATATTTATGGAGTACAATCAATCACAAATGGAATGATCTTCCAAACAACCCAGAGACTATAGTATACATTGCTGGCATTTGTCTCAAAATTCTCATTGACACTGGATCAAACATTGACACCATTGCTGAGTGCCACTATGAAAAATTTAAAAAACAGTTCCCAAAGCTTGAAAACTATAATGGCAAAGCCACTGCCTATGCTTCAAAGGTAGCCTTACCAGTGATTGGAACTTTCACTGCAGAGATTAAGTCAAAGAATGCAATGCTCATTACTACATTCCATGTTGTTAGGAATGCAAAGGAGTCTTTACTCAGTTACAAGACTTCAACCAAATTGGGGCTACTTCAGCTTTCTAATGCTGTAGCAGTGGAATCTGCAAACAATGTTGATGCTATTGTTGCTGAATTTTCTGATCGGTTTAAATCCATAGGTTGTTATACTGATAGCAAGGTACATCTGCATATCAACCCAGATGTAATTCCAGTTGCCCAACCACATCGCCGACAACCATTCCATACTCGCAAGAAAGTCGATGCCGAACTGGATAGGCTGATAGAACTAGATATCATTGAACCGGTAACAGGCCCAACACCATGGGTAAGCCCAATTGTCACTCCACCAAAGCCGAAGAATCCAGATGAGATACGCATTTGTGTAGACATGCGTGTTCCCAACAAGGCAATAATGCGTGAACGCCATCCTACACCCACTGTAGATGATATGATTACCGCTTGAATGGTGCAACTGTATTCAGCAAGTTAGATTTAAACAAGGGCTATCATCAGCTTGAACTTGATGATGAGAGTCGATTCATCACAACGTTTACGACACATCGAGGTCTGTATAGGTACAAGCGCCTGAGTTTGGTATTAACAGTGCTGCTGAAGTATTCCAGCACATCATCAGCCAGGTATTGCAAGATATACCTAATGCTGACAACATGTCTGATGACATCATTGTTTATGGCCGTACCCAAGCTGAACACGACAAAGCTCTTCGTGCAACATTGCAACGCTTACGAGAAAAGAATTTGACGCTAAGCCGAGCAAAGTGTGAGTTCAATCAACATAAAATTGAATTCTTTGGACATGTACTTAGTGACAAAGGTCTATCTCCAGATCCTAAGAAAGTTGCAGATATCAAGAATGCTGCACCTCCTTCAACATCCACTGAAGTACATAGTTTTCTGGGAATGGCAAACTACTGTTCTCGCTTCATTCCAGATTTTGCTACCATTACGAAGCCTCTACGTGAGCTCCTGAAGAAAAATGCATCATGGTACTGGAGCGATGTCGAGCAAAATGCATTTGATGCTGTGAAAGATGCACTAGTAGAAAATGCGACTGCTGCATACTTTGATCCATCAATGGACACTGAGTTAACGGTGGATGCTAGTCCTGTTGGTTTAGGTGCTGTGTTAGCCCAACACAAACCTGGTCAACCAGATTCAAGAGTAGTAATTGCCTATGCCAGCCGTTCTCTCACAGATGTTGAGCAACGATACAGTCAGACAGAGAAGGAAGCTCTTGCTCTTGTATGGGGCTGTGAACACTTCAATGTGTATCTGCTTGGTGCACCCTTTACCACGATAGTCACTGACCACAAACCGTTGGAGACCATCTTCAATAATCCAAAGTCCAAACCACCAGCTCGCATTGAGAGATGGGCTCTTCGTCTGCAACCATACAACTTTACGGTGAAATACAAGCCAGGTGCAGGCAATCCCGCTGATTACATCAGTCGACATCCTGCCAACAGTTTCACCATCACCAAGCATCAGCAAGTTGCCGAGGAATATGTACACTCTGTAACCTGTGATGCAGTCCCTAAGGCTCTCACTCTTGATGAAATCCGTACTGCAACCCTAGAGGACCCAACTCTGCAAGCAACAGTGGATGCATTGACTAAGAAAAAGTTTCCACGCATCCCACCCTCAGGAGTTGACCAAGATGCATTCAAAGCACTTGAACGCATCCAGACAGAATTAAGTGTTACGCAACAACGCGACACCGTGCTGCGAGGTACTCGTATCGTCATTCCAGCTGTTCTCCAGCAACGTGCTCTGAAGCTTGCACATCAAGGACACCAAGGTCTTGTAAGGACCAAACAGCTGCTACGAGAAAAGGTGTGGTTTCCTGGCATTGATCGTCAAGCTAAGGACATGCATGATGCCTGTGTCCCTTGCCAAGCTGCAGTGGATACTTCAAGACCAACACCTCTACAACCTTCACCACTACCTGCTGCACCATGGATGGAAGTATCGATGGATTTCTGTGGACCGCTACCAACTGGAGAGTACTTGATGGTAGTCATTGATGATCACTCACGTTATCCAGAAGTAGAAATCATCACTTCCACATCTGCAAAGGCTGTCATCCCGAAACTCGACAAGATCTTTTCAAACTTTGGCATTCCTGAAGTTGTCAAGACGGACAATGGACCGCCATTTAATGGACAAGACTTTGTCAACTTTGCTGAGCATATTGGATTCAAACACCGCCGTGTGATGCCACTACATCCTCAAGCAAATGGAGAAGTAGAGAGATTCATGCAACCTCTCATGAAAGCTGTACGCTGTGCTCATGCCGAAGGACGATCCTGGAAACAAGCTATGTATGCTTTTCTCAGGAACTACCGTGCAACACCGCATGGAACACTGGGCAAGTCGCCTGGCGAACTTTTATTTGGACGTCCTATGGAATCGCACTACCTGTCATGCCAGCCAAGGTAACGGATAAACGTCTCGCTCAGAAGGATGCCTAGCCAAGGGCAAAATGAAAATTGCTCATGATCAACGTGCAAAGGAACAATTCATAAAGGTTGGAGATACTGTTCTCGTTAAAAAGAAAAAAGAGGGAAAGTTAGATATGCCGTATGATACGT
>WNGS01169292.1:31296-44884 GCA_020271785.1 Procambarus virginalis
GGTATGGTAAACAACATAGCTCAATTCAAATGCAGTGTCACACAAAATAATTAAATCAAAATGAAAATAAATCAAAATTATGAAAATTCAATTTATCAATGAAATCGGAAACATTGAAATAGAATCATAACATATTTAGTATAGCGTGTGTTGCTTTACATGCAACAGATGGCACTACTTAAAAAAAAAACCTTTTTACCTGTCACAGTGTGGGCACTATACTTATACTCACGAAATGAATTGTAACCTTAACACATAGCTCAATTCCAATGCAATGTCCACACAATAATTAAATCAAAATGAAAATAAATAAAAAAATATGAAAATTCAATTTGTCAGGGTCGAAACATTGAAATGGAATTGTAACATATTTAGTATAGCACGGATTGCTATTACATGCAACAGATGGCACTGTTTAAAAAATGCATGGTTTTTACCTGTCACAGGTGTGGCATCTATATAGTAGGTATATAAAAACACGCGCCCATTCAAATGCAATGTTGTATTAAAATTTCAAGCAATCGGTAAATAGGTTTCAAGATTTCCCCCTCACATGAAAAAACTCAGGAAAAACACAGTTTAAAAAAAAGAACATTGTTTCCCATCACAGACATGACATTTATATAGTGTGTATATAAAACCCACCCGGATGCAATAGAACATTGAGTGAAAATTTCAATGCATCGATGAAGAACTCTTGGAGATTAGCAATTTGAACAAACGAACATTTACATTTTATTTATATAGATTATTATTATTATTATATTATTATTATTATTATTATTATTATTATTATTATTATATTTTCTGAGAGAGCCCCTACGGCTCCTTGGAGCTATCCATGGCTGATATGGATACCCTAACTGTTTTGCATCAATCGATGCGGGTGGAGTTCTAGCATACATGCATGGGGTCTACACTGCAAACCACCTTAAGCCCATCATCACCCAGCAAAATCTGCTATCAGAATAATACTAACTCTGCTTTCAGACAACCTCAGCTCCCTGTTTTAAATCCCTAAACTTGCTAAATATTAACTCCCTCCACACATTCTCTTGTGTCAACTACATCTACAAAACCCTGTTCTTAAATGCAAACCATGCTCTGAAACTCTCTCTGGACAGATGTAATAGGACCCATTATCACCACACCAGAAATAAATATCTCTTTGATATCCCCAGGGTCAAACTTAATCTGTGTAAACACTCTATGCAAATTAAGGGACCTAGTCTATGGAACTCACTCCCTAGTGAATTGAAAAACTGTAAAACTTTTGCCTTATTTAAAAACAAAACCAAAAAGTACTTAATTTCATCTTCTTAGTTTCCTACACTGAGCTTTATTTTTTGCTCTGTATCTAGTGTTACCCAATCTCCTAATTCTTATGTATTTAACCCAAACAACCTTATCATTGTGTTCATTGCTGTCTTCCTTTATGTGCTAGCCATTTGCTGTATTGTGCCTACCAAATTTTGTCAACTACCATTTCAAGCTTTCATTGCAATCAATCTTAGCTACCTAAGTGCTTTATTATACTGTACCTACAATTTTCTCTCATCTTTTTTTTTCTTTTCTTTTTTCTTTTCTTGCCATGTAACTGTTATCATTTCTTTTTTATAATTTTTGCTAGTATTTACCTACTAAAAATTTTCTTAGATTAAGGACCTGCCCGAAACGCTGCGCGTACTAGTGGCTTTACAAGACTGTAATTACCATATTATATATTCTCACATTCCCAATGTACCTTCTTGTATATGAATAAATAAATAAATAAATAAATAAATACAGGGGACCACGAGCCAGAACCAGGCCCCCCTCACAGAGGCATGGGGAGCAATGGCCCATAGAAATGCACATGTGATTTGGAGCATTCTATATCTGCTATCGACCGGGACAGGCACCCAGAAAGGTAGGCGCCACAAAACAAACCCCTATTCTGGTTAACAATGAAAATCGACAAACGAGTGGACAGAACTCCCCAAAAGGAAAACGAGCAAACAAGCATGACTTCACACGAGCCTCACCGCAAGTCTGCGCAGCTCCCCCCCTCCCCTCTCTGGGAGTGGGGAGCCCCCAGACCACAGAGCCGGCGATCCCTGCCCCAGTTCCTCAGCTGATGGGATCGTGCATGGTCGTGTGGCTCCAGCTCCAGTCTTGTCTCAATGCTGTGACTTGTTTTCAATACTGCTCTTACAGTGGTCGCTTCGGCCTTGGTTCTGTCCGCGCCCCCTTGTTCTTCCCCTTCGGTAGTTCATTCTGTCCCCTCCCCCCCCCACCCTGCTTCCAGCCCCTAAGTGTCTGAGGGCTTCGGGGTCGGGGCAGGGTTTAGAGGTTTCTGAAACTCGGGTAGTTTCAGGGGTTGTCCTGTTCGGGTTAGCTGCATAGGCATTCGAGTCTGTTCCTCCGGCTGATGCTCCAGGGTCTGACCAGTGGGCCCCTTCTCTTCCGGCTCTTTCGGCTGCACCGGCATTTTCTTGTGAGGCCGGGGCTTTGGAGGACGACTCGGCCTCGGGGCCTGGTGTAGAGGCTCCTGGGGTTGGGGAGAAGCTGACTTGAGGGGCCTTGGGCTCTATTGGACCCCGCCTGGATTTTCCGTCCTTCTGAGCAGGGCTTACTGTTGCAAGGAGTAGTGTTTTCTTTTCTCCCCTCCGTATGATTTGGACTTGGGTTCTGCTCCACCCCGGATTCGGTTCTGTGTCCCTATGGATTCTTCGGTTCCGTCTTTCCGGAGGCTTTTGGCTACCCGCATCTCTCCGCCTGAGGTGCGGTCGGCCTTTGCGGCTTACCTCCTGCGTGACCCAGAGTTCGCCTCCATTAGGGATCCTACTTTAGTCAGGTTTGGATTGTCGTGTTCTTACTAGAAACGTTATGAGGTTCCGGGGTCGTCCTGGCTTGCAGACTGCCCCTTGTTTTCGCTGGATGCTTGGGACTCGTTCTGTTGGACCCGCACGTGAGTGTCTTTTCGCTCCTGCCCTTTTGCAGGATGTTGGTGTGGTACAGCTCCATGTGCAGGTTTCTTCCCTGTCGGCTGCATTTGTGGTAGAGGATTTGCGTGCTCATGGCTTTTTGGCTTCGGTCCTGCATTTCTTTTCCCTCCTGGAGCTCTCTTGGGTTTGGCTTGCGGATGATGTAGAAATGCTTGGGGACGTTCCTGGGTCTGGCGCCTTGGTCTCTGCTACTTGGGCATCGTCTGCCATGTTGAAGCTCCTTGTGCCGTTCCTGTGGGAGGCGTTGCTGCGGTTTTTCGCTGCGCATTTCGCGTGTCGACAGGCGGTTCTTGCTTCTCCTTGGAATTCACGTGGGCCCTGGATCTTAGGTTGTCTTCTCCCTTTTGTCCTCTGCTTTTTGAGGCTTCTGCTGTTGAGCATTATATTCAGACAGCGTCTTCCTCTTGCCGCCCTTTGTATGAGTTGTTGGTGCTCCGGGGAAACTGGGGGCTTCGGTCCTTCCCGGCGGGGTCATACCAGGGCTCATGGTTCTGTTCGTCGGGGTGGGCCACAGGTGTCAGGTTCGGTGCCGGTGCCGCCTGCGGTCTCACCTGTTCCTGGTCGGTGTGGTGTTCACTCTGCGTGCAGGTCGGGTTCTCGTAAGGGGCAGCGGCCCTTTCGTGGTTCGCCCCATTGATGGGGGGAGCTTGCTCTGTTTGCCTGGTCTCACGATTTGTGGGTGTTTTGGGTCGTTTCTCATGGCCTGCGGTGGGGTTGGGTGGCTCCTCCTCCTCCGGGGGTTTGGGGCTAACGAGGCAGGTTTCCTCTCCTGTGCTCCGTCGGGTCATCTAGGAGTGGGTGCGCTTGGGCGTTGTCAAAATGACGCTGTCCCTCAGGTGGGTTTCCAACCTGTTTCCAGTTCTGAAACGGGACTGTGCGGACCTGCGGTTCATTCTAGATTTCTCCCGTCTGAACCCTTGGGTTTCTTGCATCTCGTTTTGGATGACCACTCTGTCTCAGGTCCAGCTTCTGTTGGAGCCAGGTGCTTGGATGGTGTCCCTGGACCTCAAGGAAACGTATTGGCACGTCTCTATTCATTTGGGGTTCCGGGACTTGCTCGTTTTTGTTGTGGGGCGTCAGTGCTACCACTTTCGTTGTCTCCCCTTCGGGTTGAATCTGGCATCTCGCGTGTTCACATGCCTTACCCGGGTTGTGGTGGCCCGTCTGCATCTGTTAGGTGTTCGGGTGTTGGCTTACCTGGACGACTGGCTGAGTTGGGCTCCCAGTCGGTCCGCGTGTCTGCTCACCAGGGATGGGGTTTGGTGCTTTCCCAGCTCGCCGGGTTCGGGTTCCTGGTAAAGTGGCGGAAGTCCTGTTTGGTTCCCTCCCAGTTTCGGTCCTGGCTGGGTCTTGTGTGGTACTCTCGGACCGCTTCCTTGTCTCTTCCTCTGGTACCTCTCCTTTGGGTGCGGCCTCGCCTGTGGCTGTTTCTGGGGGGTTCCTTGGTCACCTGGTAGTTGCTCGAGGGTTTGTGCGGGAGTCTGAACTTCGCGATGTTGGTCTACCCGCTGGGTCGGGTTTGGCTTCGTCGGCTGTTCTGGTTCCTTCGAGGACGTCCCTTCCACCTCTCTCGCGATCACTGGGTTCGATTCCCGGGGCCTTGAGTTGGCTGCTGCTTCGCCAGATTCCTCTACAGGTTTTTTGGGGTTCAGTGCCTTGGCACCTGCTCGAGCCCCTCGTTCGATGTGTTCATAGACGCGTCGTCTCTAGGCTGGGGCTTTGTGACCAGTGCTCACCATGTAACACCGTAAGCTGTTTTGTTTACTTTTATTTAATACATACATATAGTTCAGGAGTCACAGACAGGGATTTGAGAGGCGCCATTCTGTCGGCCTGAATCTCACACCTCCAAGTGTTAATGACCTCAAGTGACCTGAGGTCAGCTCATGCAAATTTCACCTTGCTTCTGCTAATCTGATAATTGTAGCCTGATAGCGTTCAAACATGCCGACATTTAAGGAGTGGCTTGGTAGAGAGCCTGAGGCTATTAACTTGTGGGCGGAGTTAGCTAATAGGTTTCCCAGTATATACTGAGGGAGCTGGAGGATAGGAGCATAAGCAATAGGAGAACAGCCAGCAGAGCAGAGCAGAGGACAGCCGCCGAGATAGGCTGGACGGGGGGGTGACGCTGCCTGACAACTGCAGACTCCCCCCCCTCTCTATTCAACTTAGACTCAGACCTCGGTGAGTGAACATTTAGGTGACTTGGTCGTGTTTACAAGTGTTGTGTGAGGATCAGGGGCAGTCAAGTTGTAGGGTTCTCGAATTCTTGGATGATGACTCACTTTGCATATTAATCTTGAACATTAATTTGAATGGCTTAAATTATGATACTTATCATGTGAAATATAACTGATGAATTTATTGTTTAAATTGTCTTTAACTGTGTTCCCTAAAGCTTTTGAGTTGAGATGAGAAAGCCTCTGCGGTTACTGGTTTCATGATTTTAATGAGTACTTGATACAGATGGAACATACTAATAATGACCTCGTGATAACATCTTTGAGAATATTGTGATACAGACAAATTCCATTCCTTGTCTTGTAGGTATGGACAAATGAATGGATGATGGCAGCATTTCTTCTACTATCTACTTCTACTATCTACTCTTCTACTTCTACCTATCTACTCCTCCCCCTCCACCCCTCTCCAAACTCTCCCTTTCAACTGACGACCCTCCTCGCTCCTTCCACCTCTCTCACCTAAAACCCTCACTAATTACTTCATTATTCATCTCTTCCCTTTCGTTTCTCTTATACGTTTGTGGCAGTGAATTGTGTTCTAGAGTTCTCTAGAGTTTCGGGTAGCTGATCAAGTTACGGCGCCTTGTAGTCCTTGCACCTAGGTAGTAAAATACATAGGTTACAAGGTGTTGAACGAGAGAGGTTGCTGTAGGAACTCTAGGGGTGCTCTAGAATAGTTACCTAACTGAGGGCAGGATAATGGACTAAAGAGAGCTGTTTCCCCCGGCCTAACCCATTGTTGATGTGACGACTTATATTGAATTTTGTAACTAGCTCATCAAGATTGTAACTTGCTTAGCTAAATGAATTGTGGGGTTCAGTCCCTGAGCCCATTATGTTCCTCTGTAACCCTTTCCACTACTGCCCACGGGATGGGTATGGGGTGCATAATAAATGAACTAAACTAACTAACTCGTTAGTTAACTGGGGGGTGGAATAATGGACTAGAGAGAGCAATTTCCCCCACCCCCGTTACAACCAGGCCAGCCAGGAGCGGTGGGGTCTGTCCTTACGTCGGGTCCAAAGCACAGTGAGGAAGTTTGCGGCGGTGTGGTTTGCACTTCGGAGGGTTTGGCTTACCCGCGGATTGACGATCTGGCTCCATTCGGACTGCTCCCAGGTGGTTCATTGCTTGAACTGAGGGGGTTCGATGCGGTCTTTGGCTCTTTGGGGTTGGTCGCTTCGGGTGACTCGTCTGCTGAGTTCTCAGGGGTTGGCTCTTCTCGTGGTTCACATCCGGGGGTGTCCACGTCCTGGCAAATGGCCTGTCCATGTTCGTTCCCCTGTCCACGGAATGGACGGTCGACGCCGACTGTTTCCGTTGGCTCTGCCGGACGTTTGGGCGCCCAGAGGTGGACCTCTTCGTGTGGGCGTGGTCGAGGCATGTTCCGGTTTACGTGGCACCCTTCCCCGACTGCGAGGCTGTTGGGATCGACGCCTTTTGGCAGGACTGGTCTAGGTTGGGGTTCCTGTACCTCTTTTCCCCAGTTCGGCTTTTGCTCCAGGTCCTGGCCCACTTGGAGACTTTCCAGGTCCAAGTGGCCCTCTTGGCCCCGTGGTGGCTGGCCCCACCGTGGTTTCAGGCGCTGCTTGCCCAGTGTCGAAACCCAGAGGTTTTTCCGCGGCTCTGCTTCTTTCAGGAGAGTGGGCCGGTCTGGTACGAAACTGGTTCGCTCTTCTCCGCGAATCTTCGGGTTTGGTATTTTTGACTCGTCTTTATCACCATCTCTATGGTGAGCAAGTGGCTTCTTTGTTGGTTTCTCACCTGCGGGTTTCCTCTCGGCGGCAGCATGAAGTTTCCTGGCAGTCCTTCCAGTTCTTTTTGGCCCTTCGTCATTGTTCCTCGCTTTCGGTTTGGGTGGTGTTGTCCTTTCTCTCTCTTGGTTGTTCCAGGACCATCATCTGATGCCTAATACTGTCGCCTCGTATCATGCGGCGCTGGCGGAGCCGCTGCAGCTTGCTTTCGGTATCGATGTTACTTCTGCGCTGTTTCGCCTCTGGCCTGCTCATGCGCTGCCTGAGCCGTCCTGGTCTTTGGATAAAGTGCTCTCCTATCTTTCTTCTCCTCAGTTTGTTGTGGCCCCTTCGGTTCAGGATTGCTTTGCTAAGGCTCATTTTTCTGTTGGCATTGGCCTCTGGGGGTCGCGTGGCAGACCTTCATGCTCTTCTCAGGCACAGAGGTTCTTGCTCCTTTGGTCATGGTCATAGGTATGTTCGTCTGCAGTCGTCTCCCTCTTTTCTGGTGAAGAATGAGATTGCTGCTTTCCGGAGGGGTCTTGGGTTGTTGATGCTTGGTTTGTCAGGCCGGGGGTTCACCATGTGTTTGTTCCGATTGTGGACCTCCGCAGTTCTCTGCATGCCACGGCTTCTGTGTCTGGTGACTCGCTTTGGGTTGATCCGGTTTCCCTTCTTCCCTGTTCGTGGGTTCGGATCTCTCAGGTAGTCTACAGGGTTATTTAATCTAGCCAGCCTGTGATCTATCCCCATGCCCATGACGTTTGTAAGCTTACAGCTCTTGCTGCCGTTTTCGGCAGTATGTCTTGGGCTGACATTCGGGCACTGGGTTTTTGGCGACCGAACAGGGTCCTGGCTGCACGCTACCTTGTGAACGTTGCTGGACCCAGTCGAGCCTGTGTTGCTTTGGGTCTGCGGATGCAGCCAGTTGTCTCGACTTCGAGTTGAGGAGTGGAACACCAACCGCCTCCCGGGTAGGTCCCCTTGTTTTCGTAAGTAGTCTTTGGTGAAGTGGCTCCAGGGAGCCGTAGGGGATCCCCCAGAAAACCAGCATTGAATTTATTTATTTATTTATTTATATACAAGAAGATATATTGGGTTTGTGAGAATACATAGCATAGTAAAGTATTTACAATCTTGTAAAGTCACTAGTACGCGCAGCGTTTCGGGCAGGTCCTTAATCTAACAGATAATTTTAAGTAGGTAAATTCTATCAGAATTAATAAAATGATAACAAATACATTGCAAGAAATAAATGAGGTGAGAGAGATTAGTAAGTATATTAAAGCACATTGGTATATTAAAGCTTGATTGATTACATTGACAGCTTGAATTGGTAAGTTTAAACAAGATTTAATAGACCACCATGCAGTCAGATTGACATCACATATAAAAGACAGCAATGATTCATGTTGGAAATAACCAACAGTTCTATACATCATTGTATTTATACAACCAAAGTAGTTACTAAAATTACTAACTTATAAATTTAATCATTATCATGATTTATTCATTGCCAATTCTTCCTAGTACGTGAGGAACAACAGGCAGCAACATGAATTTTCTCCACATTTAGTTGGATTTATAACAAGAGTCCAGTTTATCATTTCTTTACTAAAAATAGTTAACTTTGATTTGTAGTATACTATTACTTACTGGACTCCCTTATTTAACTAACATTTAAGTATTCTAGAGGAAATTACTTGATGCAAATGATTTACTTAATTTCCTCGATTGGCTGCACAACTTTTAGTAAGCCAATTTATGTTACTAGAACTTCTATTTTATCACAGAAGAATTTAATGTGATATTAATACTTGCTATTACCTCTTCCTTCCTTAGTCAATTGCGATAAATCATATTCATTTACGCTCGAAAGCCGCGCATGCGCAATAAGGAGCAGGAGAAGAAGGGGAGCGTCACTTGACACGTGAACGAGAGCACGGACGCCATTAACAGCGTGTAGCAGAGCTGTTTCGACCTATTTATTTCGCTCCCACGATCAGTTGAGCGGTGCCGCGTTATCTGGCACAACATAGCCGTGTCATAGACTAGTATATACAGCAACTCTAGAGTCAACGTCTTTCAAGCAGCAGCAGGAGGACGAAGAGTTGCTCAAGTCTTCACACCAACGACACGAGGCTCGGCTGCTAAGTTTACCCTTTTGTTATTATGTGGCCACTTTTAACATTTAGGTAGGCAGTCGTTAGGCCGAATGCAAACCAACAAAATAGTACGTGTCTTAATTAAATTTGCCATCTAATTATATGATTATCAGTTATTTCTATGATACAAATTGTTCAGACATTAGCTGATAATTTACTACCGTCATCCTCATGATTTAGGATGTAAATGTAATTACCTATTGTGTAGAAGATTTCTACAATGTAATTGCCTTTCAGTACCAAGGCGACTTCAACCGAGGTGCTAGGCTTCCCCACCGTTCTGTGCAACAATTTACCCTATGCAACACGTCGTCGGTGGAGCGTAGCAACTGATTACTTCTAGATTCACAGCTAAGCTGTCCATTTTTCATCAGTAGCAATAACTCCATAGTTACAGTAGTGATCTCCTAAAGAGATCAATTATACTAACCCTTTGATTTACTGATGTTGCTCAACATTTCAGTAGTATATTGAGGTGCATTTACCTCCATCAATATTATATTCTATATTTTTACTCACACATTTAATTTACTCTGGTGAAGAACCAGCACCAGAATAATGCTAGGGATGTATTAATCTTTTAGCATGTAACCCCCCAATTTTGTGTAGTGAATTTGACTCCATTCATATAATCATTACAGTTTTACCAAGATCCATAGGACACTAGTTCCTAAGATCAGTTTTTTCCATTGTCTCTTTGTTTTCCACTTTTTCTCAAAAAGTGGTGGTCCTTCATAGCTATCGAAGTATATATTTACATTTATTTAATTATTAGTTACTGGGTCTCAGAGCCTTAAACAAGTTATTTTATTGGAGTCAGGTTTTCCCCACAAAATTTTGGTCCTTCGAACCTAGATAGCTAACATCAAGCTATCCTCACCATTATTAATACTATTTACTAACACCAACTAGTGTGTTAACATTATTAGGCTATTTACCAATATATTTCATTATTTACGGCTGTCAGCAGACTGCCCATATTATAGCCTAAAACTCATTTATTATTATCAACATTCTATTAATACTTATGCATAAAGTAACCTTAGTGTTATACATTTATAAATTTTCACTTGTGTTTCTAAGCACAAACATATATATCAAAACAAAAAATCCCAAAAACATAGCACCATATATCTATATTACTGCACCATTGCATTTATGCCAACCTTTGATGAGGTAGGATATTTAGACTGTAATTGTACTAGTGTTTTTACAAATGCAGCCTAAATCATTTAGTCATTCCTAGGTAGGAATTATTAACGAGTACTGTACTAGACAGTACTGGTGTACATACATATTATTTAGATTGTGCTGACCCTGATTTGGGGTGGGATTACCAAAATTCTTTTTGTGCTTTTAACATATTATTCGTGTATTATTTTTTTTGAGTACTGCCGAATGTTCACTGTTGGATCGAATGGTGATAATTGATGAGCTAACCGGACGAAATCCAATAGTGGCATTCGAATACTACTCAAAAATATTAGCTATCTATTGTTAGGTAGGCAAATTATAGTATTATTCAATACATTAGGCTATTATATAGTATTGAGCTCCATTGAATGAGCCAATATCCCAGTTACATCAGTAACAACTATTTACAATCAGACCAGTCCTTACCCAGCAAGATGGAAACGGCTGACAAAATGAAAAGGACCCTTACCGGTCTGAAAGGTCACTTGACCCGACAGATTACCAAGTGTCAAAATCTGTCACAACAGTCACCTGTTGACTACATTGAATTAGAAGACTTACTTCAAGTTGCTGAAAGCAAATTCGAGCATATTAAACAGCATATGAATCTGTACTTGACAGAACTTTACCAAACCTCAATAGGTGAAACTGAACTTGAGGACATTGTAAATGATTTAGCCCAGTACGAAGATGATGTACAGGCTAAACTTCAACCCTTCAAAGGCAAATTGCTAAAAACAAATTAATAACAGCCTCTACTGCACATCCAGATCCTGATGTCAAATTACCTCAGATCAATATACCCACATTCTCTGGTAACGAGAATGAGAGTTGGGATGATTTCTGGAGTAAATTCGTGGATGCAGTAGACTCTAAAACTAACATCCCTCAAACAACTAAGTTCACTTATTTACAAGGCTTGTTACGAATGAAGCCTTGAAGGTAATATCTAACATAACACTGACCAGTGATGGTTACGACCTAGCTGTTCAATTGCTTAAAGCAACTACGATAACAAGGAAAGAACTGTTACTATCTTAGTCCAAAAATTGCTGGATTTACCATCTGCTAATAATTCAACAGATTCTCTCAAACTTTAGACTAGAGCTAGAGTCTTTACTCAAGGCCTTAAGCCTTAAAGTCCAAATTCAGACTGCTGAATGGATGACAAAAGTAGTTGTAAGGCGCAAATTACCGAGAGAGACTTTAGATAAATTGTGTACTATGTACAATAAAACCTCTCTGTCCATGAATGAAATTACAGAAGGTTTACATACCCTAGTCGAAAGACAAAGAGCCAACCAAGATGGGAAGAGTGTTTCAAACTTCTCTACTAACTCTCATCATAAACCCCAACGTACTGCAACTACTGTAGTAAAACCAGATCTCAATAAATCATCTCCAAAATGGAAATCTGGAAATGTAGGTACATACACAGTGAACCCTATAAACCCCGTAGTGAGCACCACTCCTACGACTTCTCCTACAGTGAAGAAGTGTTTGTTCTGCAATAATGAACATCTTACTTATAAGTGTAGTACTTATCCAGACCATAACACCCGAATTCATCGTTTGCAAGAATTACACAGATGCACAAGGTGCACGGGTCCTCATGACCCCAATAGCTGTACTGTCTCCTTACGTATGTGCAACAAGTGCCACAAGGGTAGACACCATTATTCCTTGTGTGGTAGTGATCAATCAAGATCAACCAATCCTCATAAGAAGACTACAAATTCTACTTCTGTACAGTATTGCAAAGTGCATCAAGACATAAGTGTACTTGCAACAGAGTCGACTAACACAACTACGTTACCAACAGCTCAATTAAATTAATCAATAAGGGTTCTAGGATTTCCACTCGTGGTCTCTTTGACCAAGGTTCGCAGAAAACCTTTATTTCTCAACAGCTAGTTGATCAGTTGAAACTGAAGCCTATTGCTCGAGTGAATTTGAATATCTCTGGATTCCTAACCAATAGTGGCCCTCGTGACTACCAGGTTGTTAAAGTCTTGGTACGTTTAGGAGGCTGCACCAGCCCAATTCAAGCCATAGTCGTTGACAAGATCCCCTCAGATTTACATGTTACAGGTCTTGCTCAAACAGTCAAATTTCTTAAACGCAGCGGTATTAGGCTAGCAGATCATAAAATAAATACAGACTGTCTCAACGATGTAGGTATTCTTATTGGAGCTGACTTTTATTATAGATTTATTACTGGATGCACCAGGCAACGAGGTGTAAACTTGTTGCTGTCAGCTGGGGGTAAACTACTCACAGGACCGGTGTTGATCCAACAACATTCTAAATCTACTAGTAATCAACCAACTAATTCAATAGTTGCATGACTAGGCCTAGAGCAGTCACCACTACATGTCAGACGAAACCGAGGATGATGAGTCCAATCCCCCTGTTCATAAATTATGGGATTTGGACACCTTAGGCATAGTCCCTGATCAACCCAGTCCAGATGACACATGGACGTATCAACAATATCTTGATACTGTGATTTTCCAAGATAATCAATATTGGGTGAGACTCCCATGGAAGCTGAACCACCCACAGCTTCCAGTAAATTATTTCATGGCCTCAACCCAATTAAATTCTCAATTAGCTAGGCTACGGAAGCAACCAGATAAATTGCAACTGTATCATGCTTTAATACAGCAACAACTTGCTAACAAATTTATAGAAGTTGTTGAAGAAGACAACCATAAGACAGGCCATTATTTGCCACATCATGCTGTCCTGAAAGAATCAGTTACAACACCAATCAGGATTGTATTTAATTGTAGTGCCAAATTAAAGGCAGACAGCGTGTCACTAAATGATTGTCTACAAACTGGACCTAGCCTAACCCAAAGACTACAAGATGTCTTATTACGATTTCGCTCTGGTGTTTTGCCTATACGGCCGACATTAGTAAGGCCTTTTTAAGAGTAGGCTTACAAGACGGATCGTAATTTTACTAAATTTCTATGGGTGAAAGATCCACAGGATCCTAATAGTGAAATCATTACTTATAGATTTGCCTCAGTACTGTTCGGAGCGACATCTTCACCATTTTTACTCCAGGCTACTGGGATACACATCTCAAGAAGTCTAATAGCCCCTACAAGACTGAGATTAGCAACAATTTATATGTTGACAATTTTCAAGGTACCACTAATGATGAGAATAAACTAGTGGAAATCTACCATGAGGCTAATCGTGAACTTTTGGGAGCTAACATGCCCCTACAGTCGTGGGCCTCCAATAATAAACC
>WNGS01169292.1:45884-59047 GCA_020271785.1 Procambarus virginalis
TTCGCTGGATGCTTGGGACTCGTTCTGTTGGACCCGCACGTTGAGTGGCGCAAGGTGTTGACGTGGGCCAGGTTCCCGGGGGGGGGGGGGGGGGGAGGGTGTGATTTTGAGCATCTTAATGAGTGTCTTTCGCTCCTGCCCTTTTGAGGGATGTTGTGTGGTACAGCTCCATGTGCAGGTTTCTTCCTGTCGGCTGCATTTGTGGTAGAGGATTTGCGTGCTCATGGCTTTTTGGCTTTGGTCCTGCATTTCTTTCCCTCCTGGAGCTCTCTTGGTTTGGCTTGCGGATGATGTAGAAATGCTTGGGACGTTCTGGGTCTGGCGCCTTGGTCTCTGCTACTTGGGGCATCGTCTGCCATGTTGAAGCTCCTTGCGCCGTTCCTGTGGGAGGCGTTGCTGTGGTTTTTCGCTGCGCATTTCGCGTGTCGACAGGCGGTTCTTGCTTCTCCTTGGAATTCACGTGGGCCCTGGATCTTAGGTTGTTCTTCTCCCTTTTGTCCTCTGCTTTTGAGGCTTCTGCTGTTGAGCATTATATTCAGACAGCGTCTTCCTCTTGCCGCCCTTTGTATGAGTTGTTGGTGCTCCGGGGAAACTGGGGGCTTCGGTCCTTCCCGGCGGGGTCATACCAGGGCTCATGGTTCTGTTCGTCGGGGTGGGCCACAGGTGTCAGGTTCGGTGCCGGTGCCGCCTGCGGTCTCACCTGTTCCTGGTCGGTGTGGTGTTCACTCTGCGTGCAGGTCGGGTTCTCGTAAGGGGCAGCGGCCCTTTCGTGGTTCGCCCCATTGATGGGGGGAGCTTGCTCTGTTTGCCTGGTCTCACGATTTGTGGGTGTTTTGGGTCGTTTCTCATGGCCTGCGGTGGGGTTGGGTGGCTCCTCCTCCTCCGGGGGGTTTGGGGCTAACGAGGCAGGTTTCCTCTCCTGTGCTCCGTCGGGTCATCTAGGAGTGGGTGCGCTTGGGCGTTGTCAAAATGACGCTGTCCCTCAGGTGGGTTTCCAACCTGTTTCCAGTTCTGAAACGGGACTGTGCGGACCTGCGGTTCATTCTAGATTTCTCCCGTCTGAACCCTTGGGTTTCTTGCATCTCGTTTTGGATGACCACTCTGTCTCAGGTCCAGCTTCTGTTGGAGCCAGGTGCTTGGATGGTGTCCCTGGACCTCAAGGAAACGTATTGGCACGTCTCTATTCATTTGGGGTTCCGGGACTTGCTCGTTTTGTTGTGGGGCGTCAGTGCTACCACTTTCGTTGTCTCCCCTTCGGGTTGAATCTGGCATCTCGCGTGTTCACATGCCTTACCCGGGTTGTGGTGGCCCGTCTGCATCTGTTAGGTGTTCGGGTGTTGGCTTACCTGGACGACTGGCTGAGTTGGGCTCCCAGTCGGTCCGCGTGTCTGCTCACCAGGGATGGGGTTTGGTGCTTTCCCAGCTCGCCGGGTTCGGGTTCCTGGTAAAGTGGCGGAAGTCCTGTTTGGTTCCCTCCCAGTTTCGGTCCTGGCTGGGTCTTGTGTGGTACTCTCGGACCGCTTCCTTGTCTCTTCCTCTGGTACCTCTCCTTTGGGTGCGGCCTCGCCTGTGGCTGTTTCTGGGGGGTTCCTTGGTCACCTGGTAGTTGCTCGAGGGTTTGTGCGGGAGTCTGAACTTCGCGATGTTGGTCTACCCGCTGGGTCGGGTTTGGCTTCGTCGGCTGTTCTGGTTCCTTCGAGGACGTCCCTTCCACCTCTCTCGCGATCACTGGGTTCGATTCCCGGGGGCCTTGAGTTGGCTGCTGCTTCGCCAGATTCCTCTACAGGTTTTTGGGGTTCAGTGCCTTGGCACCTGCTCGAGCCCCTCGTTCGATGTGTTCATAGACGCGTCGTCTCTAGGCTGGGGCTTTGTGACCAGTGCTCACCATGTAACACCGTAAGCTGTTTTGTTTACTTTTATTTAATACATACATATAGTTCAGGAGTCACAGACAGGGATTTGAGAGGCGCCATTCTGTCGGCCTGAATCTCACACCTCCAAGTGTTAATGACCTCAAGTGACCTGAGGTCAGCTCATGCAAATTTCACCTTGCTTCTGCTAATCTGATAATTGTAGCCTGATAGCGTTCAAACATGCCGACATTTAAGGAGTGGCTTGGTAGAGAGCCTGAGGCTATTAACTTGTGGGCGGAGTTAGCTAATAGGTTTCCCAGTATATACTGAGGGAGCTGGAGGATAGGAGCATAAGCAATAGGAGAACAGCCAGCAGAGCAGAGCAGAGGACAGCCGCCGAGATAGGCTGGACGGGGGGGTGACGCTGCCTGACAACTGCAGACTCCCCCCCCCTCTCTATTCAACTTAGACTCAGACCTCGGTGAGTGAACATTTAGGTGACTTGGTCGTGTTTACAAGTGTTGTGTGAGGATCAGGGGCAGTCAAGTTGTAGGGTTCTCGAATTCTTGGATGATGAATCACTTTGCATATTAATCTTGAACATTAATTTGAATGGCTTAAATTATGATACTTATCATGTGAAATATAACTGATGAATTTATTGTTTAAATTGTCTTTAACTGTGTTCCCTAAAGCTTTTGAGTTGAGATGAGAAAGCCTCTGCGGTTACTGGTTTCATGATTTTAATGAGTACTTGATACAGATGGAACATACTAATAATGACCTCGTGATAACATCTTTGAGAATATTGTGATACAGACAAGTTCCATTCCTTGTCTTGTAGGTATGGACAAATGAATGGATGATGGCAGCATTTCTTCTACTATCTACTTCTACTATCTACTCTTCTACTTCTACCTATCTACTCCTCCCCCTCAACCCCTCTCCAAACTCTCCCTTTCAACTGATGACCCTCCTCGCTCCTTCCACCTCTCTCACCTAAAACCCTCACTAATTACTTCATTATTCATCTCTTCCCTTTCGTTTCTCTTATACGTTTGTGGCAGTGAATTGTGTTCTAGAGTTCTCTAGAGTTTCGGGTAGCTGATCAAGTTACGGCGCCTTGTAGTCCTTGCACCTAGGTAGTAAAATACATAGGTTACAAGGTGTTGAACGAGAGAGGTTGCTGTAGGAACTCTAGGGGTGCTCTAGAATAGTTACCTAACTGAGGGAGGATAATGGACTAAAGAGAGCTGTTTCCCCCGGCCTAACCCATTGTTGATGTGACGACTTATATTGAATTTTGTAACTAGCTCATCAAGATTGTACCTTGCTTAGCTAAATGAATTGTGGGGTTCAGTCCCTGAGCCCATTATGTTCCTCTGTAACCCTTTCCACTACTGCCCACGGGATGGGTATGGGGTGCATAATAAATGAACTAAACTAACTAACTCGTTAGTTAACTGGGGGGTGGAATAATGGACTAGAGAGAGCAATTTCCCCCACCCCCCGTTACAACCAGGCCAGCCAGGAGCGGTGGGGTCTGTCCTTACGTCGGGTCCAAAGCACAGTGAGGAAGTTTGCGGCGGTGTGGTTTGCACTTCGGAGGGTTTGGCTTACCCGCGGATTGACGATCTGGCTCCATTCGGACTGCTCCCAGGTGGTTCATTGCTTGAACTGAGGGGGTTCGATGCGGTCTTTGGCTCTTTGGGGTTGGTCGCTTCGGGTGACTCGTCTGCTGAGTTCTCAGGGGTTGGCTCTTCTCGTGGTTCACATCCTGGGGGTGTCCACCGTCCTGGCAAATGGCCTGTCCATGTTCGTTCCCCTGTCCACGGAATGGACGGTCGACGCCGACTGTTTCCGTTGGCTCTGCCGGACGTTTGGGCGCCCGGAGGTGGACCTCTTCGTGTGGGCGTGGTCGAGGCATGTTCCGGTTTACGTGGCACCCTTCCCCGACTGCGAGGCTGTTGGGATCGACGCCTTTTGGCAGGACTGGTCTAGGTTGGGGTTCCTGTACCTCTTTTCCCCAGTTCGGCTTTTGCTCCAGGTCCTGGCCCACTTGGAGACTTTCCAGGTCCAAGTGGCCCTCTTGGCCCCGTGGTGGCTGGCCCCACCATGGTTTCAGGCGCTGCTTGCCCAGTGTCGAAACCCAGAGGTTTTTCCGCGGCTCTGCTTCTTTCAGGAGAGTGGGCCGGTCTGGTACGAAACTGGTTCGCTCTTCTCCGCGAATCTTCGGGTTTGGTATTTTTGACTCGTCTTTATCACCATCTCTATGGTGAGCAAGTGGCTTCTTTGTTGGTTTCTCACCTGCGGGTTTCCTCTCGGCGGCAGCATGAAGTTTCCTGGCAGTCCTTCCAGTTCTTTTTGGCCCTTCGTCATTGTTCCTCGCTTTCGGTTTGGGTGGTGTTGTCTTTTCTCTCTCTTGGTTGTTCCAGGTCCATCATCTGATGCCTAATACTGTCGCCTCGTATCATGCGGCGCTGGCGGAGCCGCTGCAGCTTGCTTTCGGTATCGATGTTACTTCTGCGCTGTTTCGCCTCTAGCCTGCTCATGCGCTGCCTGAGCCGTCCTGGTCTTTGGATAAAGTGCTCTCCTATCTTTCTTCTCCTCAGTTTGTTGTGGCCCCTTCGGTTCAGGATTGCTTTGCTAAGGCTCATTTTTCTGTTGGCATTGGCCTCTGGGGGTCGCGTGGCAGACCTTCATGCTCTTCTCAGGCACAGAGGTTCTTGCTCCTTTGGTCATGGTCATAGGTATGTTCGTCTGCAGTCGTCTCCCTCTTTTCTGGTGAAGAATGAGATTGCTGCTTTCCGGAGGGGTCTTGGGTTGTTGATGCTTGGTTTGTCAGGCCGGGGGTTCACCATGTGTTGTGTTCGATTGTGGACCTCCGCAGTTCTCTGCATGCCACGGCTTCTGTGTCTGGTGACTCGCTTTGGGTTGATCCGGTTTCCCTTCTTCCCTGTTCGTGGGTTCGGATCTCTCAGGTAGTCTACAGGGTTATTTAATCTAGCCAGCCTGTGATCTATCCCCATGCCCATGACGTTTGTAAGCTTACAGCTCTTGCTGCCGTTTTCGGCAGTATGTCTTGGGCTGACATTCGGGCACTGGGTTTTTGGCGACCGAACAGGGTCCTGGCTGCACGCTACCTTGTGAATGTTGCTGGACCCAGTCGAGCCTGTGTTGCTTTGGGTCTGCGGATGCAGCCAGTTGTCTCGACTTCGAGTTGAGGAGTGGAACACCAACCGCCTCCCGGGTAGGTCCCCTTGTTTTCGTAAGTAGTCTTTGGTGAAGTGGCTCCAGGGAGCCGTAGGGGATCCCCCCAGAAAACCAGCATTGAATTTATTTATTTATTTATTTATATACAAGAAGATATATTGGGTTTGTGAGAATACATAGCATAGTAAAGTATTTACAATCTTGTAAAGTCACTAGTACGCGCAGCGTTTCGGGCAGGTCCTTAATCTAACAGATAATTTTAAGTAGGTAAATTCTATCAGAATTAATAAAATGATAACAATACATTGCAAGAAAATAAATGAGATGAGAGAGATTAGTAAGCATATTAAAGCACATTGGTATATTAAAGCTCTGATTGATTACATTGACAGCTTGATTGATAATTTAAACAAGATTAATAGACACCATGCAGCAGATTGACAGCACATATAAGAAGACAGCAATGATCACAATGATAAAGATGTTCAGATTGGGAACATAAAGATTGGGAGATTGGATAGCAATAGATACAGTGCAGTTTTAAAGCAAAAGGTAAAAAACTATGAAGATGAAATTAGGTACTTTTTAGTATTGTTTTTGAATGACGCAAAAGTTGGACAGCTTTTCAATTCAATAGGGAGTGAGTTCCATAGACTGGGTCCCTTTATTTGCATAGAGTGTTTACACAGATTAAGTTTAACTCTGGGGATATCAAAGAGATATTTAATTCTGGTGTGGTGATAATGGATCCTATTACATCTGTCCAGGGAGAGTTTCAGAGCAGGATTTGCATGTAAGAACAGGGTTTTGTAAATGTAGTTGACACAAGAGAATTTGTGGAGTGAGATTATGTTTAGCATGTTTAGGGAGTTAAACAAGGGGGCTGAGTGTTGCCTGAAAGCAGAATTTGTTATTATTCTGATAGCAGATTTTTGCTGGGTGATGATGGAATGTAATGAAACGCCATTTTCTGGGTGATTCCCGGAGGCTCCCGGCAACCCTCCAGCCCTACGATCGGCGGTTTTTCGCAATTTTATATTTCCAACCTCAGAACTGGGGCGGGGATCGCCGGCTCGGGGGTCTGAGGCTCCCCCTTCCCCCTCCTTGGGAGGGGGGAGCTGCACAGACATGTGACGCGGCTCGTTTAACGTCATGCTTGTTTGCTCGTTTTTCTTTTGGGGAGTTCTGTCCACTCGTTTGTCGATTTTCGTTGTTAAACAGAATAGGGGTTGGTTTTATGGCGCTTACCTTTCTGGTGCCTGTCCCGGTCAATGGCAGATATAGAATGCTCCAAATCACATGTGCATTTGTATGGGCCATTACTCCCCGTGCCTCTGTGAGGGGGGGCCAGGTTTTGGCTCGTGGTCCCCAGTTTACTTGAACCCCACCCACATCGACTGATGCAAAATAGTTGGGGGTATCCATATCAGCCATGGATAGCTCCGGGGAGCCTCCAGGACTCACCCAGAAAATGGCGTTTCATTACATTCAACGGTGGTTTTATATTATAGTATTAAAACCTAGCCAAACTGATGCTTTTCATCCATCTCGGTGACCTGTTGCATATAGTAAACCTTTGAGAGAATTGTACTCTACAGATACACAAGCGTGTGGTAGCAGTCCCCATGGCGCAGTGGTAACACACTCGCCCAGTGCTTAGCGAGCGCTTTGGCCTGGGCTCATATCCTGTCCGGGAAGAATTGACTGAGTACCAATCTGAAACTGTACCATCTGTTCACCCAGCAGTAAATGGGTACCTGGTTGTTAAACGATTTGGCATGTTGTATTCCAGAAAAAAATTAAGATTAGGGATCTGCCCGAAATGCTATGCATGCTAGTGGTTTTACAAGAATGTAAGAACTCTTGTACTGTATATATATAAAAATATATTGCATAGAATTAAATGGTGTTTGTCACCTGATAGCAATGGTTTCTCACATGAAAAAAGTATATACAACTGTATCAAAACCTTTCTCACTGACGCTGGAGATAGGAGGCACAAATGCACAATATTTCTTGATTTTAATAATGTCTTGTATATTACTAACAGCTAACAGAGAAGCGATTCTGTATAAGTTAGCTATAATATTAATAAAAATAATTAATGGTGGATATAGGTGGTCAATTGCTACAAGAGATGCAAGACTACATTACGAATTTAAAGTCCTCTGTATTCTTTCAAGGCTTCAAAATTTATGATAAATTAATGCAACTAGGCACTTCTCGAGGAGGAGGCTTAAGCCACACCTTGTTCAGTGTGCTAATAAATGCTTTACTAACATCGATCCTAATACTGTACGTCTGAAAATCATTACTAGTAGCTATATAGATGATATCCTTGGTTTTGTAATAAACTATTAAGGTGTTCAGTAAAATATGCTAGTATTTACCTACTTAAAATTTTCTTACATTAAGGACCTGCTAGAAATGCTACGCATACTAGTGGCTTTACAAGAATGTAATTACTATGCTATGTATCCTCACAATCCCAATGTATCTTCTTGTATATATATAAATAAGGATGTTTTGCCTGACATTCACATAACCAACCCTGAGGACAGCACACATCTAGGTGCTCATCTTGGAGGGAATGCCATCGACGAGGTCCTTGGTAAGAAGATCACTGACCTGAAGAGGATGAACGAGAGGATTGAAGTCATCGATGCTCATGATGCACTTTACTACATCACCAGATACTTGTCCCTCCCTAGGCTGTCCTACTTTCTTAGATGTTCGCCATCTTTCAATAATATTAAATTAGAAGAGTACGACAGCTTGCTGAAATCAATGCCAGAAAAAGCCCTCAATCTTTCTCTCAGCGACTCACAGTGGAAACAGGCCTCCCTTCCTGTCAGACTCTGGGGTCTCGGCGTGCGCACAGCAACACAAATTGCGGTACCAGCGTTCCTGTCCTCTTCAATGGCGTCTGACAACTTGGTGAAGGAAATCCTACCTGAGTACCTAGTTCAACGGGCAGGGATATATGATCTCAGCTTTAGAGACTGCACCACGAAATGGGTCTCTCTCGCAGGACCAGCACCCCAAACCACTGCTTTCTGAAGCCCATAAGCAATCCAGCTGGGATCGCCCCATTGCCGACCAAGAAGCTGCCACATTACTAGAAGCTGCGACATTACTAGAAGCTGTGACATTACTAGAAGCTGCGACATTACTAGAAGCTGTGACATTAATAAAAGCTGCAACATTACTAGAATAAATAAATAAATAAATAAATAATATGTTTATTCAGGTAAGGTACATACATACAAGTGAATTTTACATAAATTGATCGATTTATAGATAGAGCTAGTACATACAATGCCTAAAGCCACTATTACGCAATGCGTTTTGGGCAGGAAAAACATTAATATCTAAAACTTAATACTAGTTGAGTATAAACCATATGGAGCAACTTAAACGAGCTGCCTCCCCATGTTCTGACTTTAAGAGTCTCGCTGATAATCCATGGTTCAAATTATTGACTCAGATACATGATGACCAAAAGTCTATAATCCGAGAGCAGTCGGACCTGATAACGAAGCTACAGAGTGATGCTTTGGCCATGCACAAGATTAACCAAGATCTGTCTGTTAGAGTCGGCCACCTCGAACAGGAATTAAGCTCTCTGCAGATCTCGGTTACCAACTCTAAATCAGCAGAAACCTCTAAGAAGCAAGAAGAGATGTTACAAAAGTTAGAGAACCATTTTAACTCCCTACAACAGCAACACACTACAACCCAAGACGAATCAGATCAACTTAAGCTCCTTGATTCTGTTATCATCTCATCACTTGATTTTCCCCATGAAACTGACAGGGAAAACTGTACTGCCATCGTGATCCAGGAATTGCGTACTAAGCTGAATTATTCAATTGAAGCAAGTGACATCAAGTCAGCTTATAGAGTGGGTACGAAATCATCTGGCACAAATAACAGGAAGATTCGTGTGAAGTTAGATAGCTGCTCCCGTAAGTCTGACCTTATCACTGCTGCAGTCGGTAGGAAATCCAATGTTTATGTGAACGAATGTCTAACCAGATTCAGACAAAATCTCTTATATAAACTGCGTGGAATCTGCAAAAAATCCCCTACTATTAAACATTGTTTTGTGCGCGATGGTAAAATAATAGCTAGGAAGACTGACTCTGGAAAAACTTATGTCATAACCACTGAGGCTCACCTCACTTCCTTCCTGGCTGACTGTGGGATATCAGCTGAATAACCAGATCATAATTTGTAGTCTCACATACAACCAAAGTGTACTTATGCTCTGCCTTTCCTTTCCAAAGGTTTTTTATTTTTATTTTATTTTTATTTTTTGTTTGTCATCTATGCCTGTTTTTTTACTCTTAATTATTTGTTCTTAGTTAATCCCCTTGTCACTAAACCTAGGGATCTTATTACCCTGTTATATTTAAAGTAACTTGGTATTTGTTTCTTGTAATCATTTATTGGAATTAAGTAATAGTATAATTGTTTATATCATCTACCACAGTATCATAGTAAAATCTTCCACATTAATATACTCTCACCCTGTTTATTTTTACACTTAGATTTATATTAGAGTAAAATTCAAGATTTACTCAGATATACATATATCTGAGTAATATATATTTTTTTTTCTTTTTTTTTCGGAATTATCTATTTGAGCTCACTTTGTTTTCTTAGGTTCATACCAACTATAGGATTTTAATTAACCATTACTAAGCTAATTATCCTCAAGTTCATTTTACTTTATGATTATTATTTTTCTTATTTTTTTATTTTACATTTATATTGTCAGTCTCTACTGATTTTTTTTTTTTTTTTTATTTTATCTAACTTCTGTGTCCTTCCTGGCTATCTATTGGATCTCTATTTTACTTCTAAATTGTTACTATTTTATTGTATTTGCTTTTATTCTTGTGTTTTGCTATATCATGTATCTTGTATCGTGATCCCTCTGCATCTCTATGCACACTGATATTGATCCTGATCAAAATCTTCTGTCTCATATCTACACCAACCAGCACATTGATCATCATTATTGCAAGTATTTCACAGCACACCAGGCTAAAAACAAACTCCAAAATAACACCTGTTTATCAGTTTACAACCAAAATGTTAGATCACTTGGTAAACATTTTGACGATTTAAATGCATTACTCACAGCACTAGGTACTAACTTATCGTTCATTATTCTAACAGAAACTTGGCTAAATAAAGACTATACCCAACTCTACAACTTAGCTGGTTATAAAGCCATTCATAACTGTAGGCCAAATAAAAAAGGTGGTGGCACAGCTATATATTACCGAGATACATTTATCTGCAACAGTATTATTAGTGACAGAGATGACTACTGTGAATATACTTTTGCTCAGTTTACAATTAAATCCCTTAAATCCTCATTGACTATTGGAGCCATCTATAGATTTCCCAATACTAACATAGCTTCTTTCTCAGACAACCTAAGTAATCTTATTATAAACAACAATCTCAACAAAAACCACATCATTCTGGGAGGAGACTTTAATATTGACCTGGGTCAACAAAATTGCTCTCAAGTTGACTATTTCCTTAACAGCATGAACTCCTGTATGCTAATCCCCACAATCACCAAACCTACCCGAGTCACTCAAACATCAGCCACTACCTTGGACCACATATGGACAAACATAACAGCTCCCCTTGTATCTGGTATAATCTACGACAGAACAACTGACCACTATCCTACCTTTCTCATAGCGAACATGGACATAACACCACCAAAAAGCAAGAAACTTTCATTTAGGCTACACAGTGAATCAGCTTTGGGCAATCTTACAGATGCATTTCACAATATTAACTGGGATTCTGAATTCAATAATACCCAGGATATAAATTCATTAGCTAACCTCTTCCTCTCCAAAACTCTAAGCCTCTACAACCTTCATTGTCCCCTTCTTACCAAGCAAGTAACTGACAAAAGATTAAACAATCCATGGCTCACAAGCGGCATTCTCAATTCAATCAACAAGAAACATGAATATGAAAAGAAACTTAGGATTGGCCTAGTTTCAAAGGAAGTAGCTAAAAGGTACTCATCAATGCTTACCAGTATCATAAGAAAGGCAAAACTTGCATATTATGTGAATAGATTCAATGAAGCAAAAGGCAACATGAAAAGCACTTGGAAAACCATCTCTAGTATCCTAGGAACTAAACAACACTCACATAACCAAATAAAACTCTACAAGGATGGGGATATACCGTCAACTGATTTAGAAATGGCAAATGAATTTAATAGTTTCTTTTCATCGGTTGGTGCTAATCTTGCCAGTAAAATCCCACAGACTCAGACACATATTAACACATATCTCTCAGGCAGCTATCCAAACTCTCTTCTCCTTTCACCAATCAGCCCGGAAGATGTTGTGTCCATCATACACTCTCTAAAAACAAAGGCAGGGAACACCAGTGAAATTCCGTCCATTGTATACAAGAGAGCCTCCCATGCCCTTGCCCCACCCATAGCCCTACTGTTCAACAAATCTATAGAGTGTCACACCTTCCCTGATATCCTCAAAAAAGCAAGAGTAACGCCAGTCCATAAAGGAGGCAATCCGGCGGACATAAACAATTATAGACCAATATCAAATCTACCCATTCTATCAAAAATATTTGAAAAAATTATTTACAAACAGCTCTATTCCTACCTCGTAAAATTCGACATACTCAGCCCCTGCCAGTTTGGCTTCAGGTCCCAAAAGAGCACCAACGATGCAATCATTAGTCTCCTTGACGTAATCTACTCAGCACTTGACAAAAATGAGTTTCCGATTGGACTCTTCATTGACCTAAGAAAAGCCTTTGATACTGTTAATCACAACTACCTCTTACTTAAACTCCAGCATTATGGAATCCGAGGCCTTGCCCTTGACTACATCCGATCCTATCTTAGTGACAGACACCAATATGTAACTATCAATGAAACAACTTCTTCCACTCTACCAATTACCGTTGGAGTGCCACAGGGCAGTATCTTAGGACCTCTTCTATTTCTTATATATATAAACGATCTGCCTAATGTCTCTAATATTCTCAAACCTATATTGTTTGCTGACGATACTACTCTTATCTATTCAGACCTCAACCCACATACACTAAATAATGTTGTGAATAATGAATTAAAAAAGTCCACTTATGGATGTCAACTAACAAACTAACATTAAACATCGAAAAGACTTACTACATCTTATTTGGAAGCAAATCATCAAATGCAATTCAGCTACAGATAGACAACATTAACATCAGTAATAAAAATGATGGCAAGTTTCTTGGCCTATTCCTAGACAAGAGACTCAACTTCAGCACCCACATTCAACACATAACTAAGAAAGTCTCTAAGACAGTTGGTATACTCTCCAAAATCAGATATTATGTTCCTAACTCTGCTCTCCTCTCTCTCTATTATGCTCTAATCTACCCCTATCTTAATTATGGTATCTGTGCATGGGGGTCTACCACTGCAAACCACCTTAAGCCCATCATCACCCAGCAAAAATCTGCTATCAGAATAATAACTAACTCTGCTTTCAGACAACACTCAGCTCCCTTGTTTAAATCCCTAAACTTGCTAAATATTAACTCCCTCCACACATTCTCTTGTGTCAACTACATCTACAAAACCCTGTTCTTAAATGCAAACCATGCTCTGAAACTCTCTCTGGACAGATGTAATAGGACCCATTATCACCACACCAGAAATAAATATCTCTTTGATATCCCCAGGGTCAAACTTAATCTGTGTAAACACTCTATGCAAATTAAGGGACCTAGTCTATGGAACTCACTCCCTAGTGAATTGAAAAACTGTAAAACTTTTGCCTTATTTAAAAACAAAACCAAAAAGTACTTATTTCATCTTCTTAGTTTCCTACACTGAGCTTTATTTTTTGCTCTGTATCTAGTGTTACCCAATCTCCTAATTCTTATGTATTTAACCCAAACAACCTTATCATTGTGTTCATTGCTGTCTTCCTTTATGTGCTAGCCATTTGCTGTATTGTGCCTACCAAATTTTGTCAACTACCATTCAAGCTTTCATTGCAATCATCTTAGCTACCTACGTGCTTT
>WNGS01169293.1:5102-21393 GCA_020271785.1 Procambarus virginalis
AAGCTAGCATCATATTCTTGTATATATAAGAACTTTATGTAGGGAAAAAGAGCAGGCTCATCTCTCTCTGAAAGAGATTATACGTCACTTTTATTATAAATATACTATCTATATATATATATATATATATATATATATATATATATATGTATGATATATATATATATATATATATACTATATATTGTCGGGGTGTCACGGTTCTTGTTAGTGAGGGTTAAAGCAACGGTAGACTGGATCTCCTCTCCAGGTGGTTGCTCGACAATAACCCTTACTCACCGTCGTTCTGCGGGTCTTCCCTCGATCCTCTAGGCTCCACTGCACGCCCCGGAGAGTACCCAGTCGATCTCACAACCGGCCTTAAGTTGCAAGATGAGTGGAGGCACAGATCGTTCCTCAATCTGTGGCCCGCCCCGACACAGAACTCTTACACAGCCTTCAAGGTCGCCAACTGGTGTTTTTAGGTGTCCAGTAACACTGCAGTGGTGAGGTGTAATTGTGGTAATTGTGGTAAGAGCAATTTCAAATAGTGTGGTCTCAGGCAAGTCACTCTGTTTTACTTCCTTACACGGTCACAAGATAAATGGAGGGGATGATATCAAACACCAAGAGTTTTGGTATTTTACTTAAAAGACAACGATAAATATATATGCATCAATGTATCAGGAACAATGTATGACAACTGCTCAATCCGTAGCAGAATAATCTGGAGCGCACCGATATGGCAACATCCGGCAGCCCCTGCGTCACCTGTCAGATATCAGCTGACCGGGCCCTCGCGATCGTGAGAACAGACTAGTACTTGTTTTCTAATTCTATCACGATCCCCGTTTATTTAACTTTTCGCAAAACACTGTATTTAACATTCACATGGCATACTTATGATTTCACTGGCCTCACGATCAATATCTTATTCACACTGCACTCACAGTGGCTTTTCACCGTACCAAAAATTACTCTATTCTTAATAATATTTACTGTGAATGCACTCGCTTGATCACTGAACTTTTCTTTATATCTATACTTTCTCTTAAAGAGACATCATTGGCAATCACTTCACGTATATGATATTATTCAGTACACAGGCATGTACATAGATAAATCAGTAATCAATTACAGGCATATATATATATAAAATCATGGAGATCAATACACAGGCATTTATATCAATAAATCATGGAGATCAACACACAGGCATTTATATCAATAAATTCTAGGCTCATAGCCTAACACCAATATCTGGTTTACTACCAATATATAATAATAATAATCACAAGAAATGAATTAGTCACAGTAAATTCCTTAACGAATCTTGGTGCTTGCACACACCCACACATAGATATATATATGTAAACTAATACTGTGAGCGCTCTGGGTAGCCTCACCACACACTGTGCTCTCTGTGACTTAGACTCAAGTGAGACTTGCTCACGACATATAAAATATTCTGACAAGTATATATATAGCTAACTAAAGGGGAAATGGGAGGGTAACTGTAAACACCTACTTCACCTATCCTAGGATGACAGTTGGGTTGTAGCTCCTGGTCCAGGCTCTCGCCTCGTGCACCCTCCAGAAACACAAGCCAATGCCTTAGGATTTTCGCGTCTCGCCGCTTTCTGTACACTGCAGGTCCGTGCTCCTTCCCCTACAGTACGTCGCCGGGTTGAAGTCGGTCTCCTGGCCGTCAACTTTCCTCCCAACTACGGCAGCCAGCCTACGTCTCGGCGGTCGTCGCACGTTTCCCTATTAGTCCTTGTCACTGTACTCCCAGAGGAACTGCCTCTCACCACTACGAAGTCACTGTGAAGTTATCAGCCGTCCCAGACGATACTGCTTAAGCTCCACACGCACAGCACCCGACTTCAGAGCACTTGAAGCTCACTTCACTGTCAATTCCCTCGTCGTCTAGATATATCGCTAGGTATTTGGGAAGACTTCTCGACGTGCTTGCATCCAACTGTTGACTCGTAGGGTTCCACAAAGGTGGGGTTACTGTCAAACTTGACAGGATCGTCGATCACACGTTCAACCAAGTTGACAAGGTGGTCAACTCGATTCACTCACGGTGGATTGGCCCGGCCACTAAGCTATCTCTTATACTGGTGAACTGCCAAGGACGTCACACGCGACGATGCCTGGCCCACTTCTTGCAACGCACCTGTTCCGGAGCACTTGTTGCTCAATATTCTGTCAATTCCTTATCTGAGCCACATCTGGGTTACAGGAAGACCTCACAGAGTGCGCGCTAACAACTGGAGACGCTTACATCCACCGGAGTTCGGTAAATCCGTCACTCTGACAGGATGACCGGTCGCACGTCCTGCCTCTCGGACGCGTCGTGAAAGACTGATAGCGCCAAGGCGCCGCTACGGCTGGACCCCCAGCCTATGTGACGTCACTTTTTCCAAAGTCGGTTTTCATTGGCTCCCAGTGCCACGTCGCTGACGGTGACCAATCTGGCGACACTGACGTCACACAGTTTTGGCGTGAGAACAGACTCGCCAGCGCCATTTTGGCTCCCTAAAGGCCTATCCCACAGGCCAAAACATTCTTCTTTCGTGAATTTCTCGGCTCATCGAGAATACTATTCTCTCCCACATATGTTCAATTGATGCCTGCAATGTAGAGAACGCTCGGGAATAGTGGACATGACTCTTACAGCAGGCGTGGGAGAATTAGAAGGGGGGGAACACCGTCACAATATATATATATATATATGTGTGTGTGTGTGTGTGTGGGTGTGTGTGTGTGTGTGTGTGTGAGTGTGTGTGTGTGTGTGTGTGTGTGTGTGTGTGTGTGTGTGTGTGTGTGTGTGTGTGTGTGTGTGTGTGTGTGTGTGTGTGTGTGTGTGTGTGTGTTGGTTTTGTGTGGAATTCTAATTATTAATAAGGTAAAGTAATTTCTTACAATAATGTCTGGGAAATATTAGTTAGTATTTACACTGGTAATGTACATTGAATTTGAATGAATATCTTTACAGATCAAAATGAATGAATTACAAAATGTAATTCTGTAAAGAATGAATATCTTTACAGATAGTGTACAGTTTGAATCTTTACAAGATTCAACCTTTACACTATATAAACTGCACACATGTATATACTGTATACAGGAGTGACACTGTCCAAATACTATCACTGTGGTGGCATGTTCACTCCCAGCATGAGTGTCGCTGGCCAGTTAAACTGATCATCCGGGGCTGAATTTTGAGTCGACAACTGTCATAAATTATAATTCACAATATTCAGAATATTCTATAGTGTCATAAGTTTTGTATTCTATAATGTCATAAGCTTAACAACTGAAACTTTTACTAATACGAGTGTCCGCAAAAAATAATTTTATTTAACTTTAATTGCAGGCAAGGGAACGGACCACCGAAAATATTCAAAAAACGACCGCTGTATCTTTGAGAGAGGATGGACCACCACCCATTATTTTCTTCCGACAAACATCTGTATAAATCTCAATGAATGTCAATTTGAACATTGAAAATGTATTGTATTGTATTAGTAAAGTGTTATGTAGAATTTTGTTGTCTCAAAAATTACAGAATGGGTGGTGTATTGAACAATAAGTTTATATATATCATACACCTTGCTATGGCAAGTACTCGTCGACTTCCTCAACATCTTCACGAAATCCTTGATTGTACTCATTACAAAATCTCAATATATTCAACAAATTTATGTATGTAGTATTTTTATTATTTGCATAAATGTTTTTCTATAATATTATGGAACTCGGCCTTACACGCGTGGGGGTTCGCAGTTCGAGTCTCCTAGAGCCCAGGTGAATGAGCCCAGGTGTTTATTTCCACGGAAGTGTGGATGACAATTTATTATGGGCTGAAGTGATGTATTTCTAAATACATTAAAACACCCGAACCACTTCAGTTAAGCAGGAACATGTTGAGTCCGTCTCTGTCAACGTGAAGTGCCCATTGGCGATGGAGTTCTTGCTTGTACCACAAATACTTGTACCCATTCTCTGTGATTTTCACAGCCGGTACAGATCACAATAATACTGGTTTCATCATATTTAGCTAATAGCTTGAGAAAGAAATTAGTTTCAACTGACAAAAATGTAAACAGTAGTTCTCCATGACCATAAAGCTATATAGTGCTATCTAGTACCATGAACACCAACTTTTTGTTACCACTATGTTGCAGGAGCAAACTAATTACAAGGTCATTATCACCACATTTTCACCAGAATCAGGTATTATTGTATCAAATATTCCTCAATTGAAAACTGGAAGTGCACGAGTCGTCAGTGAAGGGTCGTGTCAGTGTTGTCATGATCGACAGGTAAGGCTTGTGGTGTAAAACGTTCCCCATTTATTCAGTGAAAATACTGGCTTCAAAAATCGCATAAAACGTCTAGGGTTGCGAGAAAGCCTAAAGGGGAATAACATAGGAACAGTAAAAGTTGTTCAATTTGTTTATAAATTTATTTATGAAATGGTTATAGAAAGGGCTGCAACTGGTCCAAGTTTCAGCATCACATCCTAAATAGAAAGGGAGAAAAAAAATACACAACGTATTATGCAACGAATTTTTTAAAAATTTCAGGGAACACATGTGTCAACTAAAATCATTTCTACAACACTCAGGTATCACATTAGCATATAATAAAGAATTCTGCATAGCAGTTTTATGAAAAAAATGTTTAGTGCAATAATACAATTATTCAAATTTCCCCTACCAAAATATGCAATATATGATGTTTATAAATATTTATAAAATCAATAAATGGACTTTGGACTAAAGTGCTTTGTACAAGTGTAGAAGCACAAACTCTACATATAAGGTGCAATTTTCATGTAAATTGATTAAAAATGAAAGCTGTGAAACACCTTGAAGATGAAAATTTCTTACCTGAGTAAAATAAGATCAAAGTTTGGCCACCTGTAGCCGAGCTTGACGTCGACCAATTTCGTTCATAATTGGCACCCTTGCAGATAGGCATCCGTTCAGCAAGGTGTGTAAGTTCCATGCAAATCCCCTGATAACAAACGGAAAAAAAATGGGGAAAAAATCCATATAAATATATATATACGTGCCTGCACATATATATTATAATTATTGATTACAAAATATCCAATTATAACACTAAAACATGCTAACCTATTATAATTGGTCCGAATTGTGGGTCCTCAAGGTGGCACTGCAATGGGCACTCACAGGCACCTGCATGATTGCTGGATCACCTTCCTCAGGAGCCTGTCTTGGCTTGTTGGAGGGAGGGAGGTCTAGGAAGGTGTGTAAGGAGGGTCTAGGAGGGTTGAGGAAGGTGTGTGAGGAAGGTTGAGGAGGTGTCAGTGTCGCGCCTCACAGCTCACCACCATCTGTCACTGGATATTACTCTTCTTCGCGCTAAAGCGGCCTTCTTTTACTGATAAAAACGGCGACCGTGTGCCAGATTTGCTGCGCTTATCTTCTAACGCTTCATCTATATATATCATTGTGCAGTAGACAAGAGCGAGAATGGAGCGCGCATCGACGAAACATCTGCATTCAGTGGGACACACGAGGTGACTGAGGGCTGGTGCTTTGCTCGTCCCCCACTAGGGATGAGAAGGTTGCTAATGAGTGTATATTTACTCTTCATACATACAGCGTTATTTACGACGTTATTACGAAAAATTTGACGTTTAGAACATACGACGCAATACCTTTGGCGCGCCACAGCTGCGGGGCACCGGATTCTGCACAATTACGCATGCAAATGTGCCATAAATACGTCAATTTATATCGTAAAATAATTCTGATTGTACCAGAGTGTTGCCACAACGTTGTAGTATTTTTATAAATATTTCCAAATTGTTCGATTTTTACCAAATTTTTTCGGATATTAAGCCCCCTAAGTGGAACCACCAGTTTACTGGGGCGAAACTATCTACATGACACAGAATATATATAATATTTACATCAAAACAACAAAGTAAATATAATTTGATTAAGTTAAAAACAGGCACTAGTCACAGCAGCTAGATGTTACTAAGCAAACCTTACTAACAATACGAGTCCACTAGGTAACATGTATCAAGGCTGTGGACAAGGTGGGTGGTGACAATACTCAATAAGGTCACTATGGATAATCAAAAGTTAAAATCACAAGGGACTCTAACTATTAAGGAAAAAGGAACAAACACCAGTCAGTGAACTAACACATTGCCTTCTGAAAACTAAGTCCCCAATTGGACTGACAAATGGCAAAGTCCCCACAAAATTCTCAAGAGTTGGAGTATACACTGACATGGAAAAATGATTAAGTCCCATCACGGAAATTAAATACACGTCACTTCACCACAAAGAGTTACAAATAGAATATATGGTAATAATAATGAGGAAACACTTATCCACATATAATCAGCATTTTTACCTTACTACACGCGGACGCGTGGAGGAGTCTCTTCTTAACTGAGCCATTACCTACTGACATCCTGACGTCACCATGCCTAGCCTTCACAAGGTGCTGCGTGAATATCCTTGGAAGGTGCAAGAGCGGCAGGAAGTACCTAGAGTGAACCATCTCAACAAAAACTAATAAAACAGGTGGGTTTGCAGTGTGGAACCTTACGGAAGTGAGGGGCCACGCTGGCAGCCTGTGGGGCTCCCACAGTGATGGTAGGGGAGGGGGTGTTTTTGTACGATCAGGTGAGGGGGGAGTCACCCGTGTGTCAACGCATGTTTATAAAAATATGTTTGGGAGAAAGAAAAAAATAAGTAAAATTATAAATAAAATTAAAATAGGTTCCCCGCTCTTGGAAAATCAGCAATCATGTTTTGAGTTAATCGAGCTCACAGTGTGTCAGATTACAAGTACATGATTCATTCACCTCAGGGAAGTGATATACAAGAAAATTATACCAGTGTTTAGTGTTTCCCTGAGCCCCCCCCCCTCTCCTCAAGCCAAACAGTGCCTGGCACCACTGAAGCTCCTTCCACTCCTCCTCCTCGCCTACTCTGCTCTCGGGCGTCTCCCAGCCACCCGTTCACTGCCCACACTGTGCTTGTTACAGAAATGTGTTACCCTCCAGGCACCTAGACATGGTACAGGTCACAGCAGGCATTCAGGTTCCTCCCAGAAGAGAGAGAGAGACACACACAAGTACTTAGATGAGTGGTGAGTGCGATGAACAGCTAACCATCCCCCAGCTACCACCCATGTCTACCCTCCCATGCCACGCCCGCCCAGGGCCCGCCGATGTATCAGCTCGCCCGGGGGATGGAGGGTACTTCTACAACTAACCAGTAACGTACACCCAAAGGAACATGTCGAGTTTGTGACGAATCTCAGCATTAGATGCAATGGAACACCACACAAACAACAGCTGTGCGAGTTCATGGACGGCACCCGTAGAGAAAGAAGGCCCACAGATCCTTCAAACAGCCTCACACAACCCAGCAAACTACCTGTGATCAGATGACCTGATAGGGGGTAATCAAAGCATCCGCCATCATAATGCTTACCAACACTCCAAAAACAGTGCGCCCAGTTGCAGTAAGGAAATATACAGATCTCCTTAGGAAAGTGAATGAACGGTCTGCAAAAACTTAATATCCCAGCCACCATCAAATCATGGCATAATTTGCTCCTGTTTGGCAATATTTGCATAAGCATACCTACAAGAGGAAGCAAGTCACTAGCCTCATCAGTCACTAGGGCAATAAATAATTTCCCCGGAGCTAACAACTTGATCCCCATTCCTCCTCAACGCAAAAACCGTCGTGGCAGACCGGAAAATTCCAATGACAATTTTAAACAAGGAACAGAAGTGACCAAAAAATTGAAGAGAGCAACACAGTAGGGGCAATTAGGTTTCTTACCAGTGAAGACACAATCGCATCTGGAAATATTCACTGAAAGAGAATATGACATATACCATATACTCACCGACATATACGACATATACTCACCGACTCACTGAGAGAGAAAAGCACCCTCCCAGAGTACCATGGGAACGCAGTTCTCGGAACATAAATGTCCCATTACTGAAACCTGTATTCCTCCAAGTGTCAGAGGTATACAAAGCCATCATGTCATTTCTGCCAGGCTCACCAGGGGGTGGGGGGGGGGACACTGGAGTAAGGCCTCAGCACTTTAAGGTGATGGCAAACCCAGTTCTCGGCGAAGTTGCCAAGACTTTTTTTTTAGATATATACAAGAATTGCTACATTCTTGTACAGCCACTAGTACGCGTAGCGTTTCGGGCAGGTCCCTGGAATACGATCCCCGCCGTGAAGAATCGTTTTTACAACCAAGAACACATTTTACTGTTGAGTTAAACAGAGGCTACAGTTAAGGATTTGCGCCCAGTAAATCCTCCCCGGCCAGGATATGAACCCATGACAAAGTGCTCGCGGAACGCAAGGCGAGTGTCTTGCCACTGCACCACGGGACCACATTATTGTCAGAGGTCACGACGTTTGTCAACGACTGTCTCTCTAGGTTGATCACAGATACATATCAAATATCTGATACATATCTGGGTTGATCACAGATACAGATACCCTTCTTCTTCTGAGCATCCCGTTGTGCCCTTAAGAAGAAGGATGGTAGAGTCATACCCATTGCCGTGGATAACACACTTTGGCATAACGCCGTATGTTTTGTTTGCTGCTAGGGAGGGGTTGCAAAGTTCACTGGGTTGTTCTCCTTTTGAGTTAGTCTTTGGCCATAAAGTTCGTGGACCCTTGCAAATGTTACAGGAGAATCTGTTAGGGAACGTAACGTTAACCGAAGGTTCGGCTTTCTTTGCGCAACACCACCAGAGACTCAAGGACTGCAAGGCTGCTGCACTAAAGTATCTTGGGAAGGCCCAAAAAAATATGAAAGAACGAAACGATGCTAAGGCTAAGTTGCGGGTATTTAAGCCTGGTGACCTTGTCCTGGTATTAAAGCCTCGACTAGGGAGCACTATGTCCCACAAGTACGAAGGTCCCTACATTGTGACAGAAAAGACTGGGGACCTCACGTACAAAGTGAGACACACTGAGAAGCGTAACCAGGTAATGCTCGTACACGTGAATCGGCTGAAGAAGTTCCAGGGCCCCAGGCCCATTGCACTAACCAATATTTCCATTTCCAGTGAGGGAGGGGATGATTGTTCTGGGGACCCAACTAATCTCATTCTCAATAATTCTAGTTCTGTGAATGTTGTGGAGGAGGGACTGTCCCATTTGCAGATGTCCCAACGTGACGAGGTGCAGTCGTTGCTTGACGAATTCTCCAGTCTGTTCGGGGAGGTCGACCCAGACTGATGCCATTCACCATGATGTCAAGTTGACGGACTACACCCCCATTCGCCTTCAACCCTATCGGATGAGTCTGGAAAAGAAGGCCATCGTACGGAAGGAGGTCGACTTCTTGCTCCAGCACGGCCTCATCAGGCCGAGCCAGGGCTCTTGGTGCTCGCCCTGCCTTTTGGTCCCCAAACCAGATGGCTCTTGGCGATTATGCACCGACTACCGGCAGCTCAACAAGGTGACCATTGTGGACGCCTATCCGTTGCCACGTCTCGAGGACTGCACCGACGAAATCGGGAACGCCACGTATGTCTCGAAATTCGATCTCTCAAGGGGGTTCTATCAAATCCCGCTCACTGAACGTGCTAAACAACTAACTGCGTTCGTGACACCCGAGGGTGTTTTTGAGTATCAAGTGTTACCGTTCGGTTTGCGTAATGCCCCTGCCACGTTCCAGAGGCTAATGAACTCTTTGCTCGCTAATGTGCCAAATTGTCGGGTGTATTTAGATGACATTGTGCTCTTTGATAGTAATTGGGCTGACCACATAGCTAGGTTACGCCAGTTGTTCACAGTGTTGAAACATGCAAATCTAACCTTAAATGCAAAAAAGTGTCATTTTGGCCAAGGCACAGTGATGTACCTCGGTTATGAAGTGGGCCAAGGAAAAGTGTTACCTCGGCAAGATAAAATCAGTGCCATTCTGGACTATCCAGTGCTCCGGTCTAAAATGGACATTCAACGATTTATCGGTATGTGTGCGTACTATCGACGCTTTTGTCAGAACTTTTCCAGTGTTGCCACTCCTCTCACAGAATTGTTGCGGAAGGCCGTTAAATTTAAGTGGTCATCGAACTGTGCAGAGGCATTTAAAAATTTGAAATTGATCTTAGCTTCCGCCCCAGTGCTTGCTAGTCCAAGGTTCGACCGTCCGTTTAAATTCAGGTTGGCGCGTCTGACTCGGGTGCTGGTGCAGTGTTGTTGCAAACTTGGGATGATAAAGTGGAACACCCAGTATATTATTACTCTGTGAAATTTGACAAGGCGCAGCGCAATTATTCAGTGATAGAAAAAGAGGCGTTGGCGCTAGTGTTAACATGTAAAAAGTTTGAAGTCTACCTCACAGGTAATATAGTGGAAGTATACACGGACCATAACCCACTAGTTTTCATGAATCAGATGAAGCAGAAGAATAAGCGCATCCTCAGGTGGGCATTGTACCTACAGGACTTCAATCTGTCTATTATCCACCTACCGGGCCGGCTCAACGTGATAGCCGACGCTCTGTCTCGGTTGCCTGAGTAACATTCATCTGAGCCACAGGAAGCCATATACCAACTGTCATGCTTTAGTTATTTTTTTTCGTAGGTTCTCCTGTGACATTAAATATTCCGTGTCCAATTGATTTACTTCACTTTTTTTTTTGTTTTTTGCATATGTGTTTTTCTTTCAGATAATTCCTTTGTACCTTTCTTGCAGAGAAATTGTTGTTTTGATTGATTTTCTTTTATGTCATGGATTTTCCTTTTTATTCTCTGTATACTCTTACAAAAAAATATGACTACTATTCTAGTAGTCACATTTTTTTTCTCTGAAGGGGGGAGGAGTGTTACGACCCTGGGTTCTTTAGTTGGAAACCAGAGGTCAAAATTGAAATAAATAAACTACCTTGTAGTAGGGGGACACGCTTGTCGACGCATCGCGAGCTGCATTTCTTTGTATCTTCCCTGCCAGACGTAAGACTATTCTTGTTTCTCAAAGAGCATTTAAAGACTGAGCTTGGGGTTGATTATTAAATAATAAAATAGGCACCAACTATGTTTACTAATACTTTCTAATCATTTGTAAAGTAAACCTGAGTAAACTTGGGATAGGAATGCGGTACAATTAATTGAGGAGTCTGCTGGCAGCGAGTGAACTGAGGGAGGAGAGAGGAGATGCTCGCTCTTCTCTGTGGGCCGTTTGTGGTGTCAACAACTGGACTCTGTGGCTCCGCACCTCTCTCCCTTTCCTCTTACTTATTTCCTTTACCCTAAGTTAAGTTGTATTTATTGTACTTGTAAGTGTGCCTACTCTGGAAGTTGTAGATTGGTGTAGACCTGTTGTAGTAGTTGCCAGTGTTTTGGGTACCCCTAGTGTAGTGTTTGTTGTGTTGTGCGAGGTACCACGTGGGCGCTACCCTAAGCTACCCAAGTTTCAAGTGTTTCACCAGTAGTACTTTACCCTAGCTTGTGTTCAGTGTAAAACCTTGTATCCTGCTTAAGTGGACCAAGGCTTTTAACGTAAGATAGTGTGGTAAAGTTATTATTATATTTGTTATTGGTGTGAATGTATATGGGGGGTTGTTAAGAGGTTAATAAATAAGTAAGTGAAGCCAGAGTATCACTTCTTCCTGTGTAGGAGATATTGATCATTCCCTAGACTGACCTTGTTGTGTAGCCAAGTAGTCAGCACTGCTTATAGTTTATTTGGGGGCCGGGCCTTTTAGATCTCCCTGCTTGATACTCTTGATACCTACTATTGCCCCTACATCCATATAATACTAGGCCCATAGTACAGCCACCCATTTTTATAACAGTTAACTAAGACAGATCCTAGTCAACAACAGCTTCTCGAACGATTACAGATGAAGACGTCATTAAGAGAAAGGTGACATGCAGTGCAATCCATGAAGAAGCAACCAGCACAGCACCCATACCCCCCTATCAGACTGTTTTACAGGAACTTCTTTTCCATGGCTTGCAAAATTAAAAAAAAAAGAGTCCTGAAAGATATTATTGATAGGAACGTTTTCCCCAGAGACACTACTCAGAAAAATAAGAAGATAGTGGTCATGGGAGGTGACAAGTTGCCAATATATATTATTCTAAAAAAAAGACAAATTTCGGGCAAAAATGAACCTCATATTCTCCGACGAAATTAAATTCAAAAGAGTCACAGGGAATACCACAGCCCAATTGAGAACGAAGGTAAACAGATTGATCGAAATTTTGAATGCAAAGAAATTTGGAATCCACCTGTTTAAGGTTACATGGGAATATAAACCAGGTTATGAATATGGGAATGTCACGACCCACAAACCCGGAAACCCACCTTGGCCAATCATCAGCCGGATACCCATTCCCACATACAGACTAGCTAAGCGACTAGATCTTTACAATATCTTGTAAAGGCACGTCATGCATATTATAATAATATATACAGTGAGAAAATTCGCCCCAAAAATTTTATGTTTACCATATTTTTCTGGGCTCGAAAATATTTTCAAGACTTTGAAACTTTTTGATATACATGTATTGTTTAATTACGAATTTTTTTTTAGACAAATCACTGCAGGGAAAATGATATTTGTGAACAGGCTGAACCGCTGGTTAACGGATGAGGTACCTGACACCATAGTCCGGCAAGTGAACGAAGAAAATCCTACTCTGAAATCGACGACAGCTGTACTCATGAAGACTAATTACGCCAATCGACCCACGATGAAGATGACCTTTGAAACATCAAAACAAGCCCCCAGGAAGCAGTAAAGAACGGGTTCAAGTGCTTTGGAATCATCTCCTCCCCATATTAGATTGCCATTGAGAAGGCCTACAACGTGAGACAGTGCTTCGGCTATGAACACTTCTCCAACAAGTGCCCAGAACAAATGGCACTCATAACTATTAGGACTACCGCAACGACCAGAAATGCATGAACTGTGGAGAACAGCACACTGCCACCTCCTACCTCTGCACAAAAAGAAAGGAGGATCTGAAGAAAATTAAAGAGAAGACCCCCCCCCCCCACTCTGCCGACCACCTTGAGGCAAGTCGCTGCGACCTTAGACCTGACCAGTTCCCGAGCCTCCCTTTATAAGCCAGATGCTGACTACGACCGTACCAGCCCTAACAAACAGTGGCTCCTCCCAGCAGATCACCCAGTCTACACAATAGGGACCTAAGGACCAACTAGCACCCTCACAGTCCCCTTGCATCACGTGCAGGCATTATCCCTGGTTTTATTCGACTAGCGGATAGGCTTGCCGGACCAGACAATCATTGATTCGTCAAGGAACTCAACACATTGTACCTAGCCAACGGCGTGGATCCCACCATTGCCCCGGACGCAATTCTCAATGCCTCCATTACCACTCCGGAGACTACCGATGGACGGTAGTCTCTGCACGATTAGAGAGGCAGACGATCACGAGGTCAGTCTCATCACAAACTCCAGAACCATCCAAAACCCGGGCAGCACAAACAGAGGTATATCCCTCTCCAGCTCCCAACACTCCTACCACCAACATTCATCACAGGCTTACCGGACTTAGGAGGAGTCTGTTTGGGTTTAGTAGATTCATTATTACCTTTGTATTGAGACTTCCCACATTTATCTATGGTATGTCCATAGAGTTTGCAATACTTACAATACAATTGTGAGCTCGCCTGATCGGTACTCACATTATCGTAACTGTACCAAGACTTCTTACTGGGAGGTGGTGATAGCCGGTGGATGAGGCTGTAGGTGTCAGCCGACTTCGCACATTTGATGTAGTCGGTTTCTTCTTTATCTACTAAAAATAAACGGACGGTAGGGGGTACACGTCTCAAGAATTCTTCAACTAGCATGAGGTTGACGAGTTCTGCAAATGAAGAGACATGTGCTGCTTCCAGCCATTTCATGAAATATCTTTTCTTTGTATTGGCAAATTCTAGAAAGGTGGAGGTACTTGCCTTTAGATAATCACGGAATTTTCGTCTGTAGCTTTCGGTGGAGAGAAGGTAGGCGTCCAAAACTGCTTGCTTCAGGGTCTGGTAGTCATTCTCAGACGCTAAGGTACTGAGAGTAACTGCAGCTCTACCTGTGAGATGCACTCTGAGAAGCGTAGACCATTGGTCTGCAGGCCAGCTAAGTTTTTTAGCTAGGGTCTCAAAAGTGGTGAAAAAGACGTCGATCTCTGTCTCAACGAATGGTGGCATTAACTTGCTTGCATGGGAGACATTGAAACTTACGGGAAGACTAGCGGTAGCTTGTTGGCGCTGATTGTGGTGTGTAGTTCCCAAGGTGAGTTCTTTTTGACGACATGCTAGCGCCATATCAGCTTGCTTATTGTCATGATCGCGTTGAATCTCCAGGTGACGTTGTTTTGCTTTAAGCTGTACTCGATCACGCTCACGGAGTAGTGCAGTCTCACGTTCCTGTTCTGCCTTCCTCATGGCAGCCTCTCGTTCTTTGAGCTGGAGAGCTTCTTTTGCCAGGGCAGCTTCACGTTCTTTGAGGGCCACCTCTCGTTCATGTTCTTCTTTCCTGAGGGCGGCCTCTCGTTCTTGTTCTTCCTTCCTTAAGGCACCCTCTTCTTTCTTGAGCTGGTGAGCTTTTTTTTGTTGTTCTCGTTCGACCTTTGCAAGTTCGAGCTTTAGCTTCATAGTTGCCAGAGCATGCCTATCATGTATAGCATGTCTCTATATATATATATATATATATATATATATATATATATATATATATATATATATATATATATATATATATATATAGAGACATATATATATATATATATATATATATATATATATATATATATATATATATATATATATATATATATATATATATATATATATATATATATATATATATATATATATATATATATATATATATATATATATATATATATAAACAAGCCTGAATGGTCCCCAGGACTATATGCGAATGAAAACTCACACCCCAGAAGTGACTCGAACCCATACTCCCAGGAGCAACGCAACTGGTATGTACAGGGACGCCTTAAACCGCTTGACCATCACGACCGGACATAAGGAAGTGATAGCCTGAGCTATATGAACCACTTCCTCGCCGGCACTTGGATGGTTACCTTTGAAACATCAAAACAAGCCCCCAGGAAGCAGTAAAGAACGGGTTCAAGTGCTTTGGAATCATCTCCTCCCCATATTAGATTGCCATTGAGAAGGCCTACAACGTGAGACAGTGCTTCGGCTATGAACACTTCTCCAACAAGTGCCCAGAACAAATGGCACTCATAACTATTAGGACTACCGCAACGACCAGAAATGCATGAACTGTGGAGAACAGCACACTGCCACCTCCTACCTCTGCACAAAAAGAAAGGAGGATCTGAAGAAAATTAAAGAGAAGACCCCCCCCCCCCCACTCTGCCGACCACCTTGAGGCAAGTCGCTGCGACCTTAGACCTGACCAGTTCCCGAGCCTTCCTTTATAAGCCAGATGCTGACTACGACCGTACCAGCCCTAACAAACAGTGGCTCCTCCCAGCAGATCACCCAGTCTACACAATAGGGACCTAAGGACCAACTAGCACCCTCACAGTCCCCTTGCATCACGTGCAGGCATTATCCCTGGTTTTATTCGACTAGCGGATAGGCTTGCCGGACCAGACAATCATTGATTCGTCAAGGAACTCAACACATTGTACCTAGCCAACGGCGTGGATCCCACCATTGCCTCGGACGCAATTCTCAATGCCTCCATTACCACTCCGGAGACTACCGATGGACGGTAGTCTCGATTGCACGATTAGAGAGGCAGACGATCGCGAGGTCAGTCTCATCACAAACTCCAGAACCATCCAAAACCCGGGCAGCACAAACAGAGGTATATCCCTCTCCAGCTCCCAACACTCCTACCATCACCATCTCAGCAGATGCGCTAGCAGACGTGCTGTCTACAAATACTAACAGTACCCCCAACGCTCCTGAAATAGCTTTTACCACTAATCTATGACACCTGAGCCTACCTTAGGCTGCGAGACGAAAGATGAAATAACCAACTACGGATGTTACAGACTCCTCAGACGAGGAAATCTTAGTAGGAGCTCCACCGCTGCAGTACAAATACGACACCTACTCGGTACCAGATCTTCTCATGGAGGGCCACCTCACCAAACAACAGCACGGCTCATCCAAAGAAAAAACGGAAGACCTAGAGGTTTACACTAACTCACCAGCTCCATAACTGTTACAGCCAGCCCACCGAGGCTGAAATTCACCATGAAGACCCTTATCCATCCCC
>WNGS01169294.1:0-23462 GCA_020271785.1 Procambarus virginalis
TGTCTCTATCTCCCCCCAGACAAGGTCGCCGTGAAGGTCATCGACAAATCTAAATTGGACCAGAAGACGCAGCGGATGTTAGCGCGGGAGATCTCCAACATGGACGCCGTCGCCCACCCCAACATTATCAGGTGAGCAGGCGGGGCACGGAGACCAGGGAGGGAGACACGTAATATGAAGGAGAGCGGGACACGAGCGAATATATAGGGAGAGAGAGAGAGAGAGAGAGAGAAGAGGAGAGAGAGAGAGAGAGGGAGAGAGAGAGAGAGAGAGGTAGAGGAGACAGGGAGAGAGAGGTTGTACAATATACATATAAATAAGGGTCATTTAGAAGTCAGAAACCAATCACTATTCTCACCCACCAGTATAAGGGAANTGTACTACCACATGTACAGTACACTGTGTTGTGTACTACACATGTACAGTACACTGTGTTGTGTACTGACACATGTACAGTACACTGTGTTGTGTACTGACACATGTACAGTACACTGTGTTGTGTACTGACACATGTACAGTACACTGTGTTGTGTACTGACACATGTACAGTACACTGTGTTGTGTACTGACACATGTACAGTACACTGTGTTGTGTACTACCACATGTACAGTACACTGTGTTGTGTACTACCACATGTACAGTACACTGTGTTGTGTACTGACACATGTACAGTACACTGTGTTGTGTACTGACACATGTACAGTACACTGTGTTGTGTACTACCACATGTACAGTACACTGTGTTGTGTACTACCACATGTACAGTACACTGTGTTGTGTACTGACACATGTAAGTACACTGTGTTGTGTACTGACACATGTACAGTACACTGTGTTGTGTACTGACACATGTACAGTACACTGTGTTGTGTACTGACACATGTACAGTACACTGTGTTGTGTACTACCACATGTACAGTACACTGTGTTGTGTACTACCACATGTACAGTACACTGTGTTGTGTACTACCACACATGTACAGTACACTGTGTTGTGTACTGACACATGTACAGTACACTGTGTTGTGTACTGACACATGTACAGTACACTGTGTTGTGTACTGACACATGTACAGTACACTGTGTTGTGTACTGACACATGTACAGTACACTGTGTTGTGTACTACCACATGTACAGTACACTGTGTTGTGTACTACCACATGTACAGTACACTGTGTTGTACTAACACATGTACAGTACACTGTGTTGTGTACTACCACATGTACAGTACACTGTGTTGTGTACTACCACATGTACAGTACACTGTGTTTGTGTACTGCCACATGTACAGTACACTGTGTTGTTACTGGCACATGTACAGTACACTGTGTTGTGTACTACCACATGTAGAGTACATATTCCCCACTTACCACAATGACAATTGCCTCGGGGAGGTCTATAAATACTAACCTGGCTATGGAGGCCAAGTTGACAATTGATATAAAGTGTTTACCTTCGTGTATAAACACGTCTGTGGCAGAAAATGCAATGAAAATTGCAAAATGTGATACCGCCGTCACAGTTTTGAAACCTCGCAACGGTTGATATATTTTTGTGGGCGGAGCCTGCGTGTGAGCAGCTGCTCTGTGATTGGTGGATGATAAATAGGCTTGCCTTTTTTATTTTGATTTACCAATAGGATCAACTATTGTACTGAATTTCCTTGTAAAACGGTTTGCCATTGGTTGATTTTTCAAATGTTTTCTGTTACACTACTGCTCATTATTATTTGTGATTTTACCTGATTGGTTGATTTCCTGTGACGGAGATTGTCATTTGTTTATTTTTCAAATGTTCTCTCCAGCTTGATTGGCTGAGTCAGTTGCGTTTTCAGTGGTGATATCTGGTTGGTTGATTTCTTACAGCCGAGCTTGCCATTGGTTGATTATTCAATCGTTCTTTCATCTGATTGGCTGTCGCCGCTAGGGTGGGCGGCGCTGTTGGCTGGTTGGTGTGTTGTGGAGCCAGACTGCCCATCGATTGGTGGTTCCGTCGTCTGGATTAGCAAGGTCAGGTCAGGGTGAGATCGGACACGGAGGAAATCAATGAGTTGAGAAGTGACGAGACATAGAGCCAGGAGGAAGAGTGACGAGACTTAGAGCCAGGAGGAAGAGTGACGACACATAGAGCCAGGAGGAAGAGTGACGACACATAGAGCCAGGAGGAAGAGTGACGACATATAGAGCCAGGAGGAAGAGTGACGAGACATAGAGCCAGGAGGAAGAGTGACGACACATAGAGCCAGGAGGAAGAGTGACGAGACATAGAGCCAGGAGGAAGAGTGACGAGACTTAGAGCCAGGAGGAAGAGTGACGAGACTTAGAGCCAGGAGGAAGAGTGACGAGACTTAGAGCCAGGAGGAAGAGTGACGAGACATAGAGCCAGGAGGAAGAGTGACGACACATAGAGCCAGGAGGAAGAGTGACGACACATAGAGCCAGGAGGAAGAGTGACGAGACTTAGAGCCAGGAGGAAGAGTGACGACATATAGAGCCAGGAGGAAGAGTGACGAGACATAGAGCCAAGAGGAAGAGTGACGACACATAGAGCCAGGAGGAAGAGTGACGAGACATAGAGCCAGGAGGAAGAGTGACGAGACTTAGAGCCAGGAGGAAGAGTGACGACATATAGAGCCAGGAAGAAGAGTGACGAGACATAGAGCCAGGAGGAAGAGTGACGACACATAGAGCCAGGAGGAAGAGTGACGACACATAGAGCCAAGAGGAAGAGTGACGACACATAGAGCCAGGAGGAAGAGTGACGACACATAGAGCCAAGAGGAAGAGTGACGACACATAGAGCCAGGAGGAAGAGTGACGACACATAGAGCCAGGAGGAAGAGTGACGACACATAGAGCCAAGAGGAAGAGTGACGACACTTAGAGCCAGGAGGAAGAGTGACGACACTTAGAGCCAAGAGGAAGAGTGACGAGACATAGAGCCAGGAGGAAGAGTGACGACACATAGAGCCAGGAGGAAGAGTGACGACACATAGAGCCAGGAGGAAGAGTGACGACACATAGAGCCAGGAGGAAGAGTGACGACACATAGAGCCAGGAGGACGAGGCAAAATAGAACAATTGTTCAAAGCACAAAAATAGAAGATAAAGAGATTAGTATAACAGGAAATAATTCACGTACACACCAGTATACTTGTGTATACTGGTGTACACCAGTATACTTGTGTATATTAGTGTACTTGTGTATACTAGTGTACTTGTGTACACTAGTGTACTTGTGTACACTAGTGTACTTGTGTATACTAGTGTACTTGTGTATATTAGTGTACTTGTGTATACTAGTGTACTTGTGTATATTAGTGTACTTGTGTATACTAGTGTACTTGTGTATATTAGTGTACTTGTGTATACTAGTGTACTTGTGTATATTAGTGTACTTGTGTATACTAGTGTACTTGTGTACACTAGTGTACTTGTGTACACTAGTGTACTTGTGTACACTAGTGTACTTGTGTATACTAGTGTACTTGTGTATATTAGTGTACTTGTGTATACTAGTGTACTTGTGTATATTAGTGTACTTGTGTATACTAGTGTACTTGTGTATATTAGTGTACTTGTGTATACTAGTGTACTTGTGTATATTAGTGTACTTGTGTATACTAGTGTACTTGTGTACACTAGTGTACTTGTGTATACTAGTGTACTTGTGTACACTAGTGTACTTGTGTATATTAGTGTACTTGTGTATATTAGTGTACTTGTGTATACTAGTGTACTTGTGTATATTAATGTACTTGTGTATACTAGTGTACTTGTGTACACTAGTGTACTTGTGTATATTAGTGTACTTGTGTATATTAGTGTACTTGTGTATATTAGTGTACTTGTGTATACTAGTGTACTTGTGTATACTAGTGTACTTGTGTATATTAGTGTACTTGTGTATATTAGTGTACTTGTGTATATTAGTGTGCTTGTGTATATTAGTGTGCTTGTGTATATTAGTGTACTTGTGTATATTAGTGTACTTGTGTATACTAGTGTACTTGTGTATATTAGTGTACTTGTGTATACTAGTGTACTTGTGTATACTAGTGTACTTGTGTATATTAGTGTACTTGTGTATACTAGTGTACTTGTGTATATTAGTGTACTTGTGTATATTAGTGTACTTGTGTATATTAGTGTACTTGTGTACACTAGTGTACTTGTGTATATTATTGTACTTGTGTATATTAGTGTACTTGTGTATACTAGTGTACTTGTGTATATTAGTGTACTTGTGTATATTAGTGTACTTGTGTATACTAGTGTACTTGTGTATACTAGTGTACTTGTGTATACTAGTGTACTTGTGTATACTAGTGTACTTGTGTATACTAGTGTACTTGTGTATATTAGTGTACTTGTGTATATTAGTGTACTTGTGTATATTAGTGTACTTGTGTATATTAGTGTACTTGTGTATATTAGTGTACTTGTGTATATTAGTGTACTTGTGTATACTAGTGTACTTGTGTATACTAGTGTACTTGTGTATACTAGTGTACTTGTGTATACTAGTGTACTTGTGTATATTAGTGTACTTGTGTATACTAGTGTACTTGTGTACACTAGTGTACTTGTGTATATTAGTGTACTTGTGTATATTAGTGTGCTTGTGTATACTAGTGTACTTGTGTATACTAGTGTACTTGTGTACACTAGTGTACTTGTGTACACTAGTGTACTTGTGTATACTAGTGTACTTGTGTATACTAGTGTACTTGTGTATACTAGTGTACTTGTGTATACTAGTGTACTTGTGTATACTAGTGTACTTGTGTATACTAGTGTACTTGCGTATACTAGTGTACTTATGTATACTAGTGTACTTGTGTATACTAGTATACATGTATACACTAGTATACATGTGTATACTCGTATACATGTGTATACTAGTATACATGTGTACACTAGTATACATGTGTATACTAGTATACATGTGTACACTAGTATACACGTGTACATTAGTATACATGTGTACACTAGTATTCACGTGTACATTAGTATACACGTGTACACTAGTATACCCGTGTACATTAGTATACACGTGTACACTAGTATACACGTGTACACTAGTATACACGTGTACATTAGTATACACGTGTACACTAGTATACATGTGTCCATTAGTATACACGTGTACATTAGTATACATGTAAACACTAATATACAGGTATACACTAGCATACATGTACACCCCTGTGTATACTAGTATACATGTACACCCCTGTGTATACTAGTATACATGTACACCCCTGTGTATACTAGTATACATGTACACCCCTGTGTATACTAGTTTACATGTACACTCCTGTGAATACTAGTATACATGGACACTCATGTGCACACTAGTGTACATGTGCACTCCTGTGTATACTAGTATACATGTACACTCCTGTGTATAATAGTATATATGTACACTCTTGTATAAACGAACACCATCGTGCATATTTTGTATTCTATTGTAATGTACACATTGTATTGTACACATTGTAATGTACATATTGTAATGTACACATTGTAATGTACATATTATACATATCGTATGTAGTGCACATATTGTACGTAATGAATATGTGAGAATATACTGGTATACTAGTGTATACTGGTGGATACTTGAGTATACTTTGGTATACTAGTGTGTGCTTGTTAGTATGTTAGTATACACTGGTGTATACATGTATACTACAGTGCATAAAAGTGTTCATGTATATTAGTGGATACTGGTAGGTGTGTGTGTGTGTGTGTGTGGTGTGTGTGTGTGTGTGTGTGTGTGTGTGTGTACACAGGTGTACATTAGTGTACACACGGTGTACGGGTTTTATAGCGTGTACACCGGTGTACATGAGTGTACACACGGTGAACGGGTCTTAGTGTGTCCACAGGTGTACATTAGTGTACACACGGTGTACGGATCTTATAGCGTGTACACCGGTGTACATTAGTGTACACACGGTGAACATGAGTGTACACACGGTGAACGGGTCTTAGTGTGTACACAGGTGTACATTAGTGTACACACGGTGTACGGATCTTATAGCGTGTACACAGGTGTACATTAGTGTACACCGGTGTACAGGTCTTGGTGGTGCGTGAGAGGAAGGGAACATATTGGCGGGAAGCTTCTCATCACTTACTGGGCGACCAGAGGCCCCGCTCGACCTGGCCTCCGACGGCGACCAGAGGCCCCGCTCGACCTGGCCTCTGACGGCGACCAGAGGCCCCGCTCGACCTGGCCTCTGACGGCGACCAGAGGCCCCGCTCGACCTGGCCTCCGACGGCGACCAGAGGCCCCGCTCGACCTGGCCTCTGACGGCGACCAGAGGCCCCGCTCGACCTGGCCTCCGACGGCGACCAGAGGCCCCGCTCGACCTGGCCTCCGACAGCGACCAGAGGCCCCGCTCGACCTGGCCTCCGACAGCGACCAGAGGCCCCGCTCGACCTGGCCTCTGACGGCGACCAGAGGCCCCGCTCGACCTGGCCTCTCACGGCGACCAGAGGCCCCGCTCGACCTGGCCTCTCACGGCGACCAGAGGCCCCGCTCGACCTGGCCTCTCACGGCGACCAGAGGCCCCGCTCGACCTGGCCTCTCACGGCGACCAGAGGCCCCGCTCGACCTGGCCTCTCACGGCGACCAGAGGCCCCGCTCGACCTGGCCTCTCACGGCGACCAGAGGCCCCGCTCGACCTGGCCTCTCACGGCGACCAGAGGCCCCGCTCGACCTGGCCTCTCACGGCGACCAGAGGCCCCGCTCGACCTGGCCTCTCACGGCGACCAGAGGCCCCGCTCGACCTGGCCTCCGACAGCGACCAAAGTGCGTCTCATTCACCAACAGGAAGTTTGAGTGGCAAGATTAAGGAGTATTTGGCCTCAGTTGATGGTTGGCTATTTGCCGGCTTGATCAACTCGACTTTTAGTACATGCACCTTGTATATCAGGGACAGGAACCGTCGTTCCCTTGGTGAGAAGGACGGTCGTTCTCAAATTCCCCGTCGTTCGTGGAATTTGTCCCGTAGGGAAGCAGGGAGGTGGCGGTGAGACAGATCTCCTCTGTACTCATCATTGGTGGATATTGATGAGTCGGGGTGGGGTAGGGTTACCGCTGCTGGGTAAATATTCATGTGACTTGAGTTTCGCTTAATCAATAGTGGACCCCATACCCATCCTGTGGGTGATAGTGGGCCCCATACCCATCCTGTGGGTGGTAGTGGACCCCATACCCATCCTGTGGGTGGTAGTGGACCCCATACCCATCCTGTGGGTGGTAGTGGACCCCATACCCATCCTGTGGGTGATAGTGGGCCCCATACCCTTCCTGTGGGTGGTAGTGGACCCCATACCCATCCTGTGGGTGGTAGTGGACCCCATACCCCATCCTATGGGTGGAAGTGGACCCCATACCCCATCCTGTGGGTGGTAGTGGACCCCATACCCATCCTGTGGGTGGTAGTGGACCCCATACCCCATCCTATGGGTGGAAGTGGACCCCATACCCCATCCTGTGGGTGGTAGTGGACCCCATACCCATCCTGTGGGTGGTAGTGGACCCCATACCCATCCTGTGGGTGGTAGTGGACCCATACCCATCCTGTGGGTGGTAGTGGACCCCATACCCATCCTGTGAGTGATAGTGGACCCCATACCCCATCCTGTGAGTGATAGTGGACCCCATACCCATCCTGTGAGTGGTAGTGGACCCCATACCCATCCTGTGAGTGGTAGTGGACACCATACCCCATCCTGTGAGTGATAGTGGACCCCATACCCATCCTGTGGGTGATAGTGGACCCCATACCCCATCCTGTGAATGATAGTGGACCCCATACCCATCCTGTGAGTGGTAGTGGACCCCATACCCATCCTGTGAGTGGTAGTGGACCACATACACCATCCTGTGAGTGATAGTGGATCACATACCCATCCTGTGAGTGGTAGTGGACCCCATACCCATCCTGTGGGTGGTAGTGGACCCCATACCCATCCTGTGGGTGGTAGTGGACCCCATACCCATCCTGTGGGTGGTAGTGGACCCCATACCCATCCTGTGAGAGGTAGTGGACCCCATACCCATCCTGTGGGTGGTAGTGGACCCCATACCCATCCTGTGGGTGGTACATAAGAACATAAGAACAAAGGCAACTGCAGAAGGCCTATTGGCCCATACGAGGCAGCTCCTATTTATAACCACCCAATCCCACTCATATACATGTCCAACCCACGCTTGAAACAATCGAGGGATCCCACCTCCACAATGTTACGCGGCAATTGGTTCCACAAATCAACAACCCTGTTACCGAACCAGTATTTACCCAAGTCTTTCCTAAATCTAAACTTATCCAATTTATACCCATTGTTTCGTGTTCTGTCTTGTGTTGATACTTTTAATACCCTATTAATATCTCCTTTGTTATGTCCATTCATCCACTTTTAAACTTCTATCATGTCACCCCTAACTCTTCGCCTTTCCAGTGAATGCAATTTAAGCTTTATTAATCTTTCTTCATATGAAAGATTTCTAATTTGGGGAATTAACTTTGTCATCCTACGCTGGACACGTTCAAGTGAATTTATATCCATTCTATAGGACGGCGACCAAAACTGAACTGCATAATCTAAATGGGGCCTAACTAGAGCAAGATATAGCTGAAGAACTACACCAGGTGTCTTGTTACTAACGCTTCGATTAATAAATCCCAGTGTCCTATTTGCCTTATTACGAACATTCATGCATTGATCCTTTTGTTTTAAATTCTTACTAATCATAACTCCCAGATCCCTTTCGCAATCCGACTTCGCATCTCAACACCACTATCTCATAAGAACATAAGAACATAAGAACAAAGGCAACTGCAGAAGGCCTATTGGCCCATACGAGGCAGCTCCTATTTATAACCACCCAATCCCACTCATATACATGTCCAACCCATGCTTGAAACAATCGAGGGACCCCACCTCCACAATGTTACGCGGCAATTGGTTCCACAAATCAACAACCCTGTTACTGAACCAGTATTTACCCAAGTCTTTCCTAAATCTAAACTTATCCAATTTATACCCATTGTTTCGCGTTCTGTCCTGTGTTGATACTTTCAATACCCTATTAATATCCCCTTTGTTATGTCCATTCATCCACTTGTAAACCTCTATCATGTCACCCCTAACTCTTCGCCTTTCCAGTGAATGCAATTAAGCTTTGTTAATCTTTCTTCATATGAAAGATTTCTAATTTGGGGAATTAACTTAGTCATCCTCCTACTGGACACGTTAGTGAATTTATATCCATTCTATAATATGGCGACCAAAACTGAACTGCATAATCTAAATGGGGCCTAACCAGAGCAAGATATAGCTTGAGAATCACACCAGGTGTCTTGTTACTTACGCTGCGATTAATAAATCCGAGTGTCCTATTTGCCTTATTACGAACATTTATGCATTGATCCTTTTGTTTTAAATTCTTACTAATTATAACTCCCAGATCCCTTTCGCAATCCGACTTCGCAATCTCAACACCATCTAGCTCGTATCTTGTAACTCTATCATCATTACCTAGCTTCAGAACTTTACATTTATCAGCATTAAACTGCATCTGCCAGTCCTTTGACCATTTCAAAACCCTATCTAGATCAACTTGAAGTGATAGTGAGTCCTCCTCCGAATTAATTTCCCTACCGATTTTCGTATCATCGGCAAATTTGCAAATGTTGCTACTCAAACCTGAATCTAAATCATTTATATATATTATAAACAACAGAGGTCCCAAGACAGAGCCTTGAGGCACTCCACTTACAACATTTTCCCACTCTGACTTGACTCCATTTATACTAACTCTCTGTTTCCTTTGGTATAGCCATGCCCTAATCCAGCTTAATATAGCACCCCCAATACCATGAGTCTCTATCTTTTTAATCAGTCTTTCATGTGGCACTGTATCGAAAGCTTTGCTAAAGTCAAGGTACACAACATCACAATCCTTACACTATCAACTGCCTCAACTATGCTATAAAAAGATAACAATTTGTTAAACATGAACGGCATTTATAAAACCATGTTGCGACTCAATTATTATTTATGTTTTTCAAGATGAAGACGAATTTTATTTGCTATTATAGATTCGAGTAACTTTCCCACAATAGACGTTAGGCTAATTGGTCGATATTAGACGCAATGGTANGGCCGATTTGCCTAATAAGCCACGTTTTCATGAATTAATGCTTTCCGACTACCTAACCTACCTAACCTACCTACTTTTTCGGCTACCTAACCTATAAAGATAGGTTAGATTAGGTTAGGTAGGGTTGGTTAGGTTCGGTCATATATCTACGTAATTTAACTCCAATAAAAAAAATTTTACGTCATACATAATGAAATGGGTAGCTTTATCATTCATAAGAAAAAAAATTGAGAAAAATATTAATTCCTGAAAACTTGGCTATATTAGGCAAATCGGGCTTTGCATAGTAGGCTGAGAAAGTGCGTTCTGGCTACTAGGTACGACATATATATATATATATATATTATAATATATATATATAGATATATATATATATTATATATATTATATATATGTTTTGCTAGATTTCCATATAACCAACCCTGAGGCCAACACACTCCTAGGTGGTCCTCTTGGAAGGAATGCCATCAACGAGGTCCTCGGTAAGATCACTGACCTGAAGAGGATGAACGAGAGGATTGAAGACATCGATGCTCATGATGCACTTTACCTCATCACCAGATGCTTGTCCCTCCCCAGGCTGACCTACTTAGATATTCGCCATTTTTCAGAAATATTAAGTTAGAAGAGTACGACAGCTTGCTGAAATCAATGCTAGAAAAAGCCCTTAACCTTTCTCTCAGCGACTCACAATGGAAACTAGCCTCCCTTCCTGTCAGACTCGGGGAGCATCGCCGTTCGCACAGCAACACAAATTGCTCTACCAGCAGTCTTGTCTTCTTCAGTGGCGTCTGACAACCTGGTGAGGAAATGTTACCCGATTACCTAGGTCAACAGGCAGGGGTACAAGATCCCAGCTTTACGGTCTGCACCATCAAATGAGTCTCTCTCGCAGGACCAACACCCCAACCACCACCTTCTGAAGCCCATAAGCAATCCATCTGGGATCGCCCCATTGTCGAGCAAGAAGCTGCGACAACACCACATGACACTGCCCGACTTAGAGCTGTAGCAGCTCCTCATGAAGGTGACTTCATATTAGCAACCCCAATGTCAGCAACCGGCACCCGTCTCACACCGCAGGCCCTCCGAATTGCCGTGGCTCTCCGTCTCGCTGCCCCAATCCACACCGAATACAGGTGTATTTGCGGCGAGGCAGAGGCCGACAGTTACGGACGGCATGGCCTTCTCTGCCAAAGGACAGGAGGATGGCATGCAAGACACGGCGAGGTAACATTATTAAGAGGAGCCTTACCACAGCCGGCTGTCCAGCAGAGAGAGAACCTCGTTATCTAATGCCCCGCAACTCTGACGAGCCTGTCGGTCATCCAGACGGGATCACGGTGAACCCCTGGAAGAATGGTAGACAGTTGGTGTGGGACTACACTTGCATTTCAACTTTAGCCAACACCTATGTTGACTTCAGTGCTACACAAGCAGGAGGTGCTGTCAATCACCGGGAAGCAGCCAAGTCTCGTAAATAGAGAGATCTTGATCACCACTACAATTTTGTCCCCATTGCCTCAGAGCCACTTGGTGCCTGGGGTAAAAGTGCTGCTAGTTTCTTGAAGGAGCTGGGGTCTAGAAACAACTAGAGACCCTAGAGCTGTCACTTTCTTCTTTCATCGCCTTAGTGTGGCGATCCAGTGTAAGACCTCTAAATATTATATTGTAACACCACTATATACATAAAATAAAAATATAAACATATTAATATAACCCCGCCATATAGCACCGGAACCAAAAGGTACACTTCCAACAAGGAGATGCTACACAGGATTCAAAGACGCTGCCACCATCTGCCTTAACCATTTACTATATCAAGCAACGAGGCAAGAAACATTGCTTGACTTGGAGAGTACTCTTTCTTTAACTGTCAATATTTATGGGACGGTTGTTAGCCAATTATAATAGAAGCTACAGGGATTCAACAATTGATACAGATGGGAAGTTTAACATGAGTTTATTGAGAACAAATTATGTAATTCACTACTTATAAAATTCTACTTTAACATAAGAACATAAGAACATAAGAACAAAGGCAGCTGCAGAAGGCCTATTGGCCCATACGAGGCAGCTCCTATTTATAACCACCCAATCCCACTCATATACTTGTCCAACCCATGCTTGAAACAATCGAGGGACCCCACCTCCACAATGTTACGCGGCAATTGGTTCCACAAATCAACAACCCTGTTACTGAACCAGTATTTACCCAAGTCTTTCCTAAATCTAAACTTATCCAATTTATACCCATTGTTTCGCGTTCTGTCCTGTGTTGATACTTTCAATACCCTATTAATATCCCCTTTGTTATGTCCATTCATCCACTTGTAAACCTCTATCATGTCACCCCTAACTCTTCGCCTTTCCAGTGAATGCAAATTAAGCTTTGTTAATCTTTCTTCATATGAAAGATTTCTAATTTGGGGAATTAACTTAGTCATCCTACGCTGGACACGTTCAAGTGAATTTATATCCATTCTATAATATGGCGACCAAAACTGAACTGCATAATCTAAATGGGGCCTAACCAGAGCAAGATATAGCTTGAGAATCACACCAGGTGTCTTGTTACTTACGCTGCGATTAATAAATCCGAGTGTCCTATTTGCCTTATTACGAACATTTATGCATTGATCCTTTTGTTTTAAATTCTTACTAATTATAACTCCCAGATCCCTTTCGCAATCCGACTTCGCAATCTCAACACTGGCAATTGTTACGGGATCCAGACATGGAAATGTATCAAAGATCACATGTTTTACCTTAAGACCACTCTCTGCCTCCCAGTCAGCCGGATTCACTTTGTCTCCTGGGGCTTGCCTGATGACCTGCAGCCCTGACCTGCAGCCTCACACACTCTCCGACACTCCAGCACTGTCTCTCTGTCTCTAACTATCATTCAGGGGTATATATACAATTGAATGAGAAGGGGGGCGTTCTACACTGTTGTGGGAACATCTGGTGTGGACCTGTTCCCAGCTGACTCAACCAACTTCGGGTCAGCACATCAGGGCGTCAGCTGCCCATGACGTACGAAAAAGCAATCAGAAGTATCATTAATAGTTGCTAAGACTATCAGGATTTTTCATTAACAGGGAACAAGCTGACTAGGGTGGAGCCAGATGATATTTCGATTAACTCTTGCTGAACCTGAGGCACAGACTGGTCTTACCAGGACGTTCTCATGGTGAGTCATGGCTGTACTCTCCCGGCGTTACACCAGAGGAAATGCTCACTGCATCCATGGTTCCTGCCGGCCATCTGAGGAGCTGGAGGAGCTCTACAACCTGTGACAAGTAGCCTTGTACCCTGCATGTAACCAATGTTGTAAATCTTTGTGTGTAATGAAGTTTTAAATATAATAAAATATAATGACAAATTACAAAAAGTATAGCGGGGTGGTAGGAGAAAAAGATATGCGAGTGTACGCGGGTGCCCCGCAAGGCTTCCCCAGATGCTTCATATTGTCTTCTTCAAGGTTGAGGGTCCCTACAAACGCAATTATTGAGGTTGTGAACAACCAAGCTGCCTACACAAACCCCACCGTACACCCCAGGGTGGGACCCCAAGCCAACACAACCCCCACCTTCACTACTAAGCCTCCGGTACGACCATAGCCGGATGTGAAGCCGGACAGTCGCGCGTCATGAGGCCAGACAACGTCCTGGACGGTGTGAAAATGGCGCAAGTGAGGCCGCTCCCCTCCCCTCTACCGTCGCCACACAGCACCAGGGATTATACCTTGTCTTCCACAAATATCCAGGGATGACGTATGTCAACGTACAAAGTGTTTACGAATACATTCTCACTTTCAGGGTTTCTTCCCGCATTTTGTTGTATTATATTCTAGACGTTTACATTGGAAATCTCAGTTGGAAATCCAGGTAAGATGCCAGTGTAGCCTAGCTTAGTGTATCTTAACCTGGCCTTTCTCAGCTTAACCCTGCCTAGGCTACTGGCCGTACCCGGACATGTCTAGCCTTGCTCTGATTAGCTTGTTAGAGGGGTGTGAGGATTAAGGAGGCAGGTACTTACCTAGTTGTGCTTGCTGGGGGTTGAGCTCTGGCTCTTTGGTCCCGCCTCTAAGCCGTCAATCAACAGGTGTACAGGTTCCTGAGCCTATTGGGCTCTATCATATCTACACTTGAAACTGTGTATGGAGTCAGCCTCCACCACACCACGAAGTGTGGTGGAAGGTTAGTGGGGTGGAAATAGAGGGAGGGATTTACTTACTTAACGGGCCTGACAGCTGAGTGGGCGTCGCTTCCGATTTGTTTCCTGGGGTTCCGGGTTCGATTCCGGTGGAGGCCGAAACAAGCCTTCAAGCCTGGGAGGTGGACTTTGATGACCGCGACGGTTTAGAGCTAGCCTGGTCTTCTGAAATAACTTAAGTTCGGTGAACAGTGAACTAAGGCGGAGGACAGGAGCCAGAGCTCGGTAACTATCTCATTTGTTCTAATGAGTCTGGAAATATCTATATTTTAATTCATAAGGAAATTTAACTGCTAATAGTGAAAATACAGGAGTGAACTAAACCGGGGGACAAGAGCTGAAACTTGGTAACTCTATTTTGTTTTATAATGCGTCTGAGATATGATTGTTTTAAATTCAGGAAAATTCGACTGTTAGTAGCGAAACTTCACTTATAAACGCATAGAGCCGGGTCCAAGAACTTGTGAATGACTTCACACACTCCTAATTAACATATTCTCTAAAAATGGTCTTCCTCCCACCTTAACTTTAACTTTAAACGGGTGAAGCTTAGAATGTAAATTTTCTCATAACAATTCCTTAAGGCTGTAGCAGGAACCATTCAGTGTGACCGGGCCGTTGGAGCACTGATCCCCGTAAATCAAGATTAACATGATAAATTGCATAAGAAACTCCTAATGAACATATCCTCAACAATGACCTTCTCCAACTTTAACTTTACTCTTAAGCTGCTATAGCCTAACGTGTATATTTTGAAATATATACGTGTACTCACCTAATTGTACTCGCCTAATTGTGCTTGCGGGGGTTGAGCTTTGCCTCTTTGGTCCCGCCTCTCAACTGTCAATCAACTGGTGTACAGGTTCCTGAGCCTATGGGCTCTATCATATCTACATTTGAAACTGTGTATGGAGTCAGCCTCCACCACATCACTGCCTAATGCATTCCATTTATTAACTACTCTGACACTGAAAAAATTCTTTCTAACGTCTCTGTGGCTCATCTGGGTACTAAGTTTCCACCTGTGTCCCTTGTTCGTGTCCCACCCGTGCTGAAGAGTTTGTCTTTGTCCGCCCTGTCAATTCTCTTGAGAATTTTGTAGGGGTTATCATGTCTCCCCTTACTCTTCTGTTTTCCAGGGATGTGAGGTTCAGCTCCTTTAGCCTTTCCTCGTAGCTCAATCCTCTCAGTTCCGGGACGAGCCTGGTGGCATACCGCTGAATTAGGTTAGGTTAGGTTAGTATATATATATATATATATATATATATATATATATATATATATATATATATAATATATACGAGATATATACGTGATGTATATAGTGTATATAATGAAAATTCCTTAACACGGAAACGAATATATTTTCCCTATAAGATTTCCTAAAGATCGAAGAGAGTATATTTTCTCTCAGCAGTGACGAATTTTTCCCATAAGAAATCTTAAACACCGCAACTTAAACTTTTTAAAACAAAAAAATTAAGGTAAGCTGCCTTAGCATCTGCTCAGTACACTGTGTTGTGTACTACCACATGTACAGTACACTGTGTTGTGTACTGACACATGTATAGTACACTGTGTTGTGTACTGTCACATGTACAGTACACTGTGTTGTGTACTGACACATGTACAGTACACTGTGTTGTGTACTGTCACATGTACAGTACACTGTGTTGTGTACTACCACATGTACAGTACACTGTGTTGTGTACTGACACATGTACAGTACACTGTGTTGTGTACTACCACATGTACAGTACACTGTTGTGTACTGACACATGTACAGTACACTGTGTTGTGTACTGACACATGTACAGTACACTGTGTTGTGTACTGTCACATGTACAGTACACTGTGTTGTGTACTACCACATGTACAGTACACTGTGTTGTGTACTGACACATGTACAGTACACTGTGTTGTGTACTACCACATGTACAGTACACTGTGTTGTGTACTACCACATGTACAGTACACTGTGTTGTGTACTGACACATGTACAGTACACTGTGTTGTGTACTGTCACATGTACAGTACACTGTGTTGTGTACTGACACATGTACAGTACACTGTGTTGTGTACTACCACATGTACAGTACACTGTGTTGTGTACTACCACATGTACAGTACACTGTGTTGTGTACTGACACATGTACAGTACACTGTGTTGTGTACTGACACATGTACAGTACACTGTGTTGTGTACTGCCACATGTACAGTACACTGTGTTGTGTACTGCCACATGTACAGTACACTGTGTTGTGTACTACCACATGTACAGTACACTGTGTTGTGTACTACCACATGTACAGTACACTGTGTTGTGTACTACCACATGTACAGTACACTGTGTTGTGTACTACCACATGTACAGTACACTGTGTTGTGTACTGCCACATGTACAGTACACTGTGTTGTGTACTGACACATGTACAGTACACTGTGTTGTGTACTGACACATGTACAGTACACTGTGTTGTGTACTGACACATGTATAGTACACTGTGTTGTGTACTGACACATGTACAGTACACTGTGTTGTGTACTGACACATGTATAGTACACTGTGTTGTGTACTGACACATGTACAGTACACTGTGTTGTGTACTGCCACATGTACAGTACACTGTGTTGTGTACTGACACATGTACAGTACACTGTGTTGTGTACTGCCACATGTACAGTACACTGTGTTGTGTACTGCCACATGTACAGTACACTGTGTTGTGTACTGGCACATGTACAGTACACTGTGTTGTGTACTACCACATGTACAGTACACTGTGTTGTGTACTGTCACATGTACAGTACACTGTGTTGTGTACTACCACATGTACAGTACACTGTGTTGTGTACTGGCACATGTACAGTACACTGTGTTGTGTACTACCACATGTACAGTACACTGTGTTGTGTACTGGCACATGTACAGTACACTGTGTTGTGTACTGGCACATGTACAGTACACTGTGTTGTGTACTGGCACATGTACAGTACACTGTGTTGTGTACTGGCACATGTACAGTACACTGTGTTGTGTACTACCACATGTACAGTACACTGTGTTGTGTACTACCACATGTAGAGTACACTGTGTTGTGTACTACCACATGTACAGTACACTGTGTTGTGTACTACATGTACAGTACACTGTTGTGTACTACCACATGTACAGTACACTGTGTTGTGTACTACATGTACAGTACACTGTGTTGTGTACTACCACATGTACAGTACACTGTGTTGTGTACTACCACATGTACAGTACACTGTGTTGTGTACTGACACATTTACAGTACACTGTGTTGTGTACTACCACATGTACAGTACACTGTGTTGTGTACTGACACATGTACAGTACACTGTGTTGTGTACTGACACATGTACAGTACACTGTCTTGTGTACTACCACATGTACAGTACACTGTCTTGTGTACTACCACATGTACAGTACACTGTCTTATGTACTACCACATGTACAGTACACTGTCTTGTGTACTACCACATGTACAGTACACTGTCTTGTGTACTACCACATGTACAGTACACTGTGTTGTGTACTACCACATGTACAGTACACTGTGTTGTGTACTGACACATGTACAGTACACTGTGTTGTGTACTACCACATGTACAGTACACTGTGTTGTGTACTACCACATGTACAGTACACTGGGTTGTGTACTACCACATGTACAGTACACTGTGTTGTGTACTACCACATGTACAGTACACTGTGTTGTGTACTACCACATGTACAGTACACTGTGTTGTGTACTGACACATGTACAGTACACTGTGTTGTGTACTACCACATGTACAGTACACTGTGTTGCGTACTGACACATGTACAGTACACTGTGTTGTGTACTACCACATGTACAGTACACTGTGTTGTGTACTGACACATGTACAGTACAGTGTGTTGTGTACTGACACATGTACAGTACACTGTGTTGTGTACTACCACATGTACAGTACACTGTGTTGTGTACTGACACATGTACAGTACAGTGTGTTGTGTACTGACACATGTACAGTACACTGTGTTGTGTACTGACACATGTACAGTACACTGTGTTGTGTACTGACACATGTACAGTACACTGTGTTGTGTACTACCACATGTACAGTACACTGTGTTGTGTACTACCACATGTACAGTACACTGTGTTGTGTACTGACACATGTACAGTACACTGTGTTGTGTACTACCACATGTACAGTACACTGTTGTGTACTGACACATGTACAGTACACTGTGTTGTGTACTGACACATGTACAGTACACTGTTGTGTACTGACACATGTACAGTACACTGTGTTGTGTACTGACACATGTACAGTACACTGTGTTGTGTACTGACACATGTACAGTACACTGTTGTGTACTGACACATGTACAGTACACTGTGTGTACTACCACATGTACAGTACACTGTGTTGTGTACTACCACATGTACAGTACACTGTGTTGTGTACTGACACATGTACAGTACACTGTGTGTGTACTGACACATGTACAGTACACTGTGTTGTGTACTACCACATGTACAGTACACTGTGTTGTGTACTACCACATGTACAGTACACTGTGTTGTGTACTGCCACATGTAAGTACACTGTGTTGTGTACTGACACATGTACAGTACACTGTGTTGTGTACTACCACATGTACAGTACACTGTGTTGTGTACTGACACATGTACAGTACACTGTGTTGTGTACTACCACATGTACAGTACACTGTGTTGTGTACTACCACATGTACAGTACACTGTGTTGTGTACTGACACATGTACAGTACACTGTGTTGTGTACTGACACATGTACAGTACACTGTGTTGTGTACTGACACATGTACAGTACACTGTGTTGTGTACTGACACATGTACAGTACACTGTGTTGTGTACTGACCACATGTACAGTACACTGTGTTGTGTACTACACATGTACAGTACACTGTGTTGTGTACTACCACATGTACAGTACACTGTGTTGTGTACTGACACATGTACAGTACACTGTGTTGTGTACTACCACATGTACAGTACACTGTGTTGTGTACTACCACATGTACAGTACACTGTGTTGTGTACTGCCACATGTACAGTACACTGTGTTGTGTACTGGCACATGTACAGTACACTGTGTTGTGTACTACCACATGTACACACTTACCACAATGACAATTGCCTCGGGGAGGTCTATAAATACTAACCTGGCTATGGAGGCCAAGTTGACAATTGATATAAAGTGTTTACCTTCGTGTATAAACACGTCTGTGGCAGAAAATGCAATGAAAATTGCAAAATGTGATACCGCCGTCACAGTTTTGAAACCTCGCAACGGTTGATATATTGTTTGTGGGCGGAGCCTGCGTGTGAGCAGCTGCTCTGTGATTGGTGGATGATAAATAGGCTTGCCTTTTTTATTTTGATTTACCAATAGGATCAACTATTGTACTGAATTTCCTTGTAAAACGGTTTGCCATTGGTTGATTTTTCAAATGTTTTCTGTTACACTGCTCCTGTATTATTTGTGATTTTACCTGATTGGTTGATTTCCTGTGACGGAGCTTGTCATTTGTTTATTTTTCAAATGTTCTCTCCAGCTTGATTGGCTGAGTCAGTTGCGTTTTCAGTGGTGATATCTGGTTGGTTGATTTCTTACAGCCGAGCTTGCCATTGGTTGATTATTCAATCGTTCTTTCATCTGATTGGCTGTCGCCGCTAGGGTGGGCGGCGCTGTTGGCTGGTTGGTGTGTTGTGGAGCCAGACTGCCCATCGATTGGTGGTTCCGTCGTCTGGATTAGCAAGGTCAGGTCAGGGTGAGATCGGACACGGAGGAAATCAATGAGTTGAGAAGTGACGAGACATAGAGCCAGGAGGAAGAGTGACGAGACTTAGAGCCAGGAGGAAGAGTGACGAGACTTAGAGCCAGGAGGAAGAGTGACGAGACTTAGAGCCAGGAGGAAGAGTGACGAGACATAGAGCCAGGAGGAAGAGTGACGAGACTTAGAGCCAGGAGGAAGAGTGACGAGACATAGAGCCAGGAGGAAGAGTGACGAGACATAGAGCCAGGAGGAAGAGTGACGACATATAGAGCCAGGAGGAAGAGTGACGAGACATAGAGCCAGGAGGAAGAGTGACGAGACATAGAGCCAGGAGGAAGAGTGACGACACATAGAGCCAGGAGGAAGAGTGACGAGACTTAGAGCCAGGAGGAAGAGTGACGAGACATAGAGCCAGGAGGAAGAGTGACGACACATAGAGCCAGGAGGAAGAGTGACGACACATAGAGCCAGGAGGAGAGTGACGACACATAGAGCCAGGAGGAAGAGTGACGACACATAGAGCCAGGAGGAAGAGTGACGACACATAGAGCCAGGAGGAAGAGTGACGACACATAGAGCCAGGAGGAAGAGTGACGACACATAGAGCCAGGAGGACGAGGCAAAATAGAACAATTGTTCAAAGCACAAAAATAGAAGATAAAGAGATTAGTATAACAGGAAATAATTCACGTACACACCAGTATACTTGTGTATACTAGTGTACTTGTGTATACTAGTGTACTTGTGTACACTAGTGTACTTGTGTATACTAGTGTACTTGTATACTAGTGTATACTAGTGTACTTGTGTACACTAGTGTACTTGTGTATACTAGTGTACTTGTGTATACTAGTGTAATTAGTGTACTTGTGTACACTAGTGTACTTGTGTATACTATGTATATTAGTGTACTTGTGTACACTAGTGTACTTGTGTACACTAGTGTACTTGTGTATACTAGTGTACTTGTGTATATTAGTGTACTTGTGTACACTAGTGTACTTGTGTATATTAGTGTACTTGTGTATACTAGTGTACTTGTGTACACTAGTGTACTTGTGTACACTATTGTACTTGTGTATACTAGTGTACTTGTGTATATTAGTGTACTTGTGTATATTAGTGTACTTGTGTATATTAGTGTACTTGTGTATATAGTGTACTTGTGTATACTAGTGTACTTGTGTATACTAGTGTACTTGTGTACACTAGTGTACTTGTGTACACTAGTGTACTTGTGTATACTAGTGTACTTGTGTATTTAGTGTACTTGTGTATACTAGTGTACTTGTGTATATTAGTGTACTTGTGTATACTAGTGTACTTGTGTATATTAGTGTACTTGTGTATACTAGTGTACTTGTGTATACTAGTGTACTTGTGTATACTAGTGTACTTGTGTACACTAGTGTACTTGTGTACTAGTGTACTACTGTGTATAGTGTAGTGTACTTGTGTATATTAGTGTACTTGTGTATACTAGTGTACTTCTGTATATTAATGTACTTGTGTATACTAGTGTACTTGTGTACACTAGTGTACTTGTGTATATTAGTGTACTTGTGTATATTAGTGTACTTGTGTATATTAGTGTACTTGTGTATACTAGTGTACTTGTGTATACTAGTGTACTTGTGTATATAGTGTACTTGTGTATATTAGTGTACTTGTGTATATTAGTGTGCTTGTGTATATTAGTGTGCTTGTGTATATTAGTGTACTTATGTATATTAGTGTACTTGTGTATATTAGTGTACTTGTGTACACTAGTGTACTTGTGTATATTATTGTACTTGTGTATATTAGTGTACTTGTGTATACTAGTGTACTTGTGTATATTAGTGTACTTGTGTATTAGTGTACTTGTGTATACTAGTGTACTTGTGTATACTAGTGTACTTGTGTATACTAGTGTACTTGTGTATACTAGTGTACTTGTGTATACTAGTGTACTTGTGTATTTAGTGTACTTGTGTATATTAGTGTACTTGTGTATATTAGTGTACTTGTGTATATTAGTGTACTTGTGTATACTAGTGTTTTGTGTATACTAGTGTACTTGTGTATACTAGTGTACTTGTGTATACTAGTGTACTTGTGTATACTAGTGTACTTGTGTATATTAGTGTACTTGTGTATACTAGTGTACTTGTGTACACTAGTGTACTTGTGTATATTAGTGTACTTGTGTATATTAGTGTGCTTGTGTATACTAGTGTACTTGTGTATACTAGTGTACTTGTGTACACTAGTGTACTTGTGTACACTAGTGTACTTGTGTATACTAGTGTACTTGTGTATACTAGTGTACTTGTGTATACTAGTGTACTTGTGTATACTAGTGTACTTGTGTATACTAGTGTACTTGTGTATACTAGTGTACTTGCGTATACTAGTTGTACTTATGTATACTAGTGTACTTGTGTATACTAGTATACATGTATACACTAGTATACATGTGTATACTCGTATACATGTGTATACTAGTATACATGTGTACACTAGTATACATGTGTATACTAGTATACATGTGTACACTAGTATACACGTGTACATTAGTATACATGTGTACACTAGTATTCACGTGTACATTAGTATACACGTGTACACTAGTATACCCGTGTACATTAGTATACACGTGTACACTAGTATACACGTGTACACTAGTATACACGTGTACATTAGTATACACGTGTACACTAGTATACATGTGTCCATTAGTATACACGTGTACATTAGTTTACATGTAACACTAATATACAGGTATACACTAGCATACATGTACACCCCTGTGTATACTAGTATACATGTACACCCCTGTGTATACTAGTATACATGTACACCCCTGTGTATACTAGTATACATGTACACCCCTGTGTATACTAGTTACATGTACACTCCTGTGAATACTAGTATACATGGACCCTCATGTGCACACTAGTGTACATGTGCACTCCTGTGTATACTAGTATACATGTACACTCCTGTGTATAATAATATATGTACACTCTTGTATAAACGAACACCATCGTGCATATTTTGTATTCTATTGTAATGTACACATTGTAATGTACAATTGTAATGTACACATTGTAATGTACTATTATACATATCGTATGTAGTGCACATATTGTACGTAATGAATATGTGAGAAATACTGGATACTAGTGTATAAGCTGGGGGATACTTGAGTATACTTTGGTATACTAGTGTGTGCTTGTT
>WNGS01169295.1:814-11725 GCA_020271785.1 Procambarus virginalis
AACCCGCTCCAAGAATTATACTTCCTTGGAGATTTCCATTTACCGAGTCTAAGATGGGAGAAAGGTCAAACCACAAATATCATAGCAGGGAAGGACCCGGGAAATAACCAACCACAGGTCAGACAACTTTCCCGAGATTGTGACAAATTCTCGCTCAAATCAACAGATTACATGGAAACATCTAGGAACGAAAACACACGACTTGTTATTCACAACACATGATAGGACTAATCACGAGCATGTATAATCTCAGATACTGTCATACTGACCAAACCATAAGTCTCATTGAAGTGTGATACTAGCATGAAATAACGGTAGTAGGTCCGAGAGACCCAACAAGTGAGAAGGGAATATTTCAATCCTATTCAATTCATCAACAATAAGAGGATCGACCTGGAAAAAATAAATGTAAGACCTTTGCAACCATATCACATGGAGGATGGTCTTAAACTCCCACACAGGGAATACTTCAACTGACAGCTGAAGCTTACAAGGTCTTGCTTGAAGCACGTGCCGGATGAGGAGGGGCAGAAAGAGGCCCACTCTAGAAAGAGAACGCAGACGACTGTACTGGAGAAGGAAAAAAAATAACGGAAATGCTTCAGCAGACACAACTATCACAAGCAAAGGAAATAAGCCTAAGCAGGGAGATCAAAGAAATAGAACAACCGTTGAAGCGATCATATGAGTCTGAGGGAATGGAATTGGAACATAAAGCGATACAAGAGATAAAGTAAATATCTGAAATATTTTTTCACATACGCAAATCAAATAAAAAACCCTCGACCAGTATTGGACCGTTAATTACAAAGTAGAACGGTACTTATCTACAAATCATGGGACTCAGGACAGCATGTGGAATAACCTTCCCAACCATGTTAAAGACTGTACCGTCGCCTCAACCAATTTAAGCTAAAAACGAAATCGCTACCTAAATAAATTCCCTGTAACCTACCTTTACCCCTCTATTGTTAACCCATGTCTGTTATTTTAAACAACGGTGTTTGTCGACCTAATTGCACGTATTTGTGCTGCTTTTTCAGCATGTTCCCCCTTTTTTTATCTTTAGTTTATTCTCAACACATTTTATTCCTTTATACTCAATTAGTCCTTAAATTAGTATTAAGTTTAGTCATTAATGTTTTTCCTGCTCGAAATGCTTTGCGTAGTGGTGGCTTTAGGCATTGTATGTACTAGCTCTATTTTAAATTCATCAATATTTTTGTAGAAATCTCTTGTGTGTATGTCCCTTACCTGAATAAACATTTATTATTTATTATTTACACAGAGGACAACAAAGAGATTAGTAAAATTCTAAGAACGCAGTATGAGGTGCGTATGTTCTGAAGCTCACCAATTAACAACATGAAAAGTTGATGACCCAGACCAGCTTGCTTATGAATGTACATTAAAGCTGCAGATAATATAAACGGATATTACCACAAACTCGGAAGACTTTGAAAAGAGAAATTGAAAAAATGCCTATGCAGTCTCAGGCTCTTGGGCCATGCATTCATGGAATTCACTATTATAAAGAAATATAAAGTACCAGTAGCGAGAGCACTTCAGCGTAATATGGAAAAAGAGCCTAGATACAGGGGAGATACCGGCTGCACTTAAATCTGCAGATATAGCTCCATTTCACAAGGGGGGAGTAAGGCCTTGGCAAAAATTTATAGGCAAGTTGCACTAAAATCACACATAAAAAAGTGTTGTGAAAGAGTGATTAGCGATAGGAACAAAGTTTTGCATTAGTTTTATGGAAAACAATGCACTTCACAATCCAGGTCAACACGGATTTAAGAGCGGGTCAAGCATCCGTGTCTGTCACCGTTACTCCAACCATGATGATAAATCACAGAAGCTCTAGATTCTAGAAGAAAAGCAAAATGCAGATGTTTGTATAGCGAAATACTGTGTAAAATGTACAATCAGCGTTCGTGTTTGTCTTCCATAGCATCTAATGCCATATCATAGTGGTCCACCAACTACGACAGGCAAGAGCACCCTGTTCTGAAATCATGTTTTCCTAGGGTTAGGGAGATGCTGTGATTCCATGATTTGTGAGCTTACTTCTTAGAACTCTCTCAAAATTTTTATGATTGGCGATGTTAGTGCTATCGGGTCTGTAATTTTTTGCCTCCTGCCTTATTTCCTCCTTTATGAATGTGGTGCTATCTCTGCGGTTTTTAGTATTATATCAGGAAATACGCCAGTATCTAGGCTTTCTCTCCACAGATTGTGAAGGTGGCCTGCGATAGTGGTTTTTAAACAATTTCTTGATGAATATGGAGGTTCAAGAATCCGGGCCTGATGCAGAGTGCATAGGTATACTGTTTAGTGCTTCTTCAAAGCCAGTGGGGATAGGGTCACGTCTGATATATGAATTGATGTTGGTATCATATCCATGAAAAGATCATTTGGGTTATCGATCTTTAGGTGTTTAATGGTTCGCTGAAAGAGCAAGGTCCGTACGTGCTGTCCTCAGTAGCTCGCTCATTTCTTTGTTGTTCATCGGTGATGAAAGTTCCATGCTCCCCTTTCGCAAGGGGCCCGATACTATGTGGTTTTGATCTTTGACTTGCATAGGAGAAAAATATTTCAAGTTTCTCTCTATTTCATGGATGGCCTTTTGCTCTCTTTGCCTCTCCTGGGTTCTGTATGATTCTTGTAGCTTGAGTCAATTTTTCCTATTTCTCCCTACCTAACCTTCTTCGCCGTTCCTGAGACTAGGGGTGCCGGACTCTCAAGTTGTTCCGGCAGCATTCGTTTTCTTCGCCTATATAGGGGAACGACCGTCTCGTTCCAATCTGCATCTCTTCCTCTTTTTTTTTTAGGGGATGCGGGTTTGAACATAGTTCTAGTGCTACTGAAGTTATTTTTTCCAGGCACTGGTTCAGGTTCGCATTTCTAGCTGTTTTTTCCCAGTTTATTTCTGCGAAGCCCTGGTTTATTTGCTCCCAGTGTATCTGTTTATTATTGAAGTCGAGTTTGCTGAAATCACCTCCACCGGGAAACTGGACTGGTTTTGAAGGTCTATTCCCCATGGTGTCATAACTTCAATTAAGTAAGTTGTGATCTGGGAACAGGAATTCATTATGTACAATCATTATGTTCCTGATCAATTCCTCATATTAGTGAAAATGAGGTCTCCAGCGTGTTCTCCTTCCTGGTTGGTTCTAATATTTGCTGGTTTAAGGCAAACTTGTCGCACATCCGTAGCAGGGTGCATTTGCATGTGCCCTGTTCATTAGCTGGCTACTTCCTTGGTATTCTGTTCTGATATTACTGTATTAGCCATGTACTTCCATTTCAGGTGCCGTGGGTTGAAGTCGCCAAGCAGGGTGATGTTCGGAGCTGGGTTTGTAAGGTTTTCCAAGCAGTGTTCTACTTTCATCAGTTGGTCTTTAAACTGCCTGAGGGATTTGCCTCCGGAGATGGTTATCTGGAGAGTATTTCGGGGGGCTCACCATCCCCCTTGGGATTCGTGTAACAAATTGGAGGCCTGGATCCTCCGACCAGGCCTCCATTTTGTTACACAATCCCAAGGAAGCAGTCTGTAGCAGCTGTCAAATTCCCAAGTACCAATTTACTGGCTAGGTGAAACAGACGCATCAGGAGACAAGAACATTGCCCCTTTGTTCCATCTTCACCAAGGATCGAACCCGGAACCTCAGGACTACGAATCCGATGTGCGTTGTCCACTCAGATGTCAGGCCCCTTTGCCCAGGGACCTGAAAGGTGTCCAGCAGTATTTGAGTTATGTGTGTGTGGTAATGCATGGTTCTCACAAGCAATATCAACTGTGTAGATGAGTATGGAAATATATGCATCAGAAATATATCAATTGGTAACCATATTAATAATAAATAAATAGTGATAAATACTTTGTATCATAATGCTGAACTCCATGGAGGTGGTAGGGGTGAGTTTTAACACATGATTTTACCCCCTAAGATGTATACATTCAATTTAGTTTAATGAATTCATGGATTGCTGAACGATTTACCATCACATCCTGCTATTAATGATTTACTTACTATAACTATGCTTTTATGTCATGAGATAGGAATGGAAGGGCTCATATTGATCATTTTCTTATTGATGATATAACTGGTCTCACCTTTAAGTATAAGGCTGTCAGTGATGACAACCTGTCCTGGTATCATCCTGTCGTGGGCCACCTCCGATATACCTCACTCACAAGTTGCTCCTACCAGTGATGATAACATCCTCCCTAGAACACCCTAAACGGTAGGACGGGCCACTCTTTGTGACCTGGATGAGGTTTAAATGCCAGGCTTAATGAATAGCTCAAATCACAAGTGATGCAATTGCTTGCACTATTATTCAGGCAATTGTGCATCAGAACAATCTTCAAGGGACTTTGTTCACATCAGTCGTATTCAGTGCTAGATAGGGCAGGGTAAGAGAGTATTGTATCTTATAAACCAATTAAAGAAAGTAGTATGCCTGGTTGGAATAATCATTTTAGGGAATTTCAAAATAGATCTACCTTGTGGCCAGAAACCTAAGGGAACGATCCAGGGTGTCCCAGACCTCTTGGCCCACCCACAAAAAGATGCAGGAGGGGGTACTGCAGACGTTTTTGGCATGACCTACTGAAAGATGCAGGAGTGCCCAAGACCTTGTGTGGCATATCTATGGAAGGGAATGCAGGGGGGCCCCAGACCTGGCATTACCTACGTAAAGAAGCAGGGGGCCCGAGAGATGGTTGGTGGGCCCCAGAGATGTGGGTGGCCCCAGAGATGGTGGCTGGCACCCCCAGCTCAGGTGTCGGCAACCAGGGCTCAATATCATCAAGAAAGAGGATTAAGAAAAGAGAAAGATAATATTGTGAGATCAAAAGTGGCCGATAATCTTTCAAGGAAAACGTTTTATAATTTTGGGGTGAAATTAGAAACAAAATGTTCATGCAGAGGAGTAACAGTAAAACGTTACATAGATGATGTCTCTGGGGCCCATTAAAAGGAAAAATGGTTTAAAAGAAAAACTTTAACAATTGTAGTAGAACACCGTGAGGTGCAGGACAGATGAGATTGAAACTGGTCTAATTACAGCTGTATTTGAAACCTGCATGGACCCTGCCCCCCCCTAATGTTAAACACCTGGCACACCACACTGTAACTCCTGTAATAGCCCTAATGTTAAACACCTGCACACTGTAACCACTGTAATGGCCCCTAATGTTAAACACCTGCACACAGTAACCCTGTAATGGCCCTAATGTTCAACACCTGCACACAGTAACCCCTGTAATGACCCTAATGTTAAACACCTGCACATAGTAAACCCCTGTAATGGCCCTAAAGTTAAACACATGCACACAGTAACCCCTGTAATGGCCCCTAATGTTAAACACCTGCACACAGTACCCCTGTAATGGCCCTAATGTTAAACACATGCACACAGTAACCCCTGTAATGGCCCTAAATGTTAACCACCTGCACAATGTAAACCCCTGTAATGGCTTTAATGTTAAACACTGCACACAGTAACCACTGCTAATGGCCCTAATGTTAAACCCTGCATACTGTAACCCCTGTAATGGCCCTAATGTTAAACACTTGCACACAGTAACCCTTGTAATGGCCCTAATGTTAAACACATGCACACTGTAACCCCTGTAATGGCCCTAATGTTAACACAGACAATGCACACTGTAACCCCTGTAATGGCCCTAATGTTAAACACCTGCATACTGTACCCCCCTGTAATGGCCCTAATGTAAACACCTGCATACCGTAACCCGCTAATGGCCCTAATGTTAACACTTGCACACTGTAACCCCCTGTGATGGCCCTAATGTTAAACACCTGCACACTGTAACCCCTGTAATGGCCCTACGTTTAAACACCTGCACACAGTAACCCCTGTAATGGCCCTAATGTTAAACCACCTGCACACAGTAACCCTTGTAATGGTCCTAATGTTTAACACCTCACACAGTAAACCCTGTAATAACCCTAATGTTTAAACACATTGCACACGTAACCCCTGTAATGGCCCTAATGTAACACCTGCACACAGTAACCCCTGTAATGGCCCTAATGTTAAACAACCTGCCCACAGTAACCCCCTGTAATGGCCCAAGTTAAACACCTGCACACAGTAACCCCTGTAATGGCCCTAATGTTAAACACCTGCACACTGTAACCCCTGTAATGGCCCTAATGTTAAACACCCACACACAGTAACCCTGTAATGGCCCTAATGTTAACACCTGCACACTGTAACCCCTGTAATATCCCTAATGTTAAACACCTGCACACAGTAACCCCTGTAATGGCCCTAATGTTAAACACATGCACACTGTAACCCCTATAATGGCCCTAATGTTAACACCTGCACACAGTAACCCCTGTAATGGCCCTAATGTTAAACACCTACACACAGTAACCCCTGTAATGGCCCTAATGTTAAACACCTGCACAAGTAAACCCCTGTAATGGCCCTAATGTTAACACCTGCACACAGTAACCCCTGTAATGGCCCTAATGTTAAACACTGCACACAGTAACCCCTGTAATGGCCCTAATGTTAAACACCTACATACAGTAACCCCCTTTAATGGCCTTAATGTTAAACACCTACACACAGTAACCCTGTAATGGCCCTAATGTTAAACACCTGCACACTGTAACCCTGTAATGACCCTAATGTTAAACACCTGCACACAGTAACCCCTGTAATGGCCCTAATGTTAAACACATGCACACAGTAACCCCCTGTAATGGCCCTAATGTTAAACGCCTACACACAGTAACCCCTGTAATGGCCCTAATGTTAAACACCTGCGCACAGTAACCCCTGTAAGGCCCTAATGTTAACACCTGCAAATATAACCCCTGTAATGCCCTTAATGTTAAACACCTGCACACTGTAACCCCTGTAATGGCCCTAATGTTAACACACATGCACACAGTAACCCCTGTAATGGCTTTAATGTTAACACCTGCCACAGTAACCACTGTAATGGCCCTAATTTTAAACACCTGCACACAGTAACCCCTGTAATGGCTTTAATGTTAAACACCTGCACACAGTAACCCTGTAATGGCCCTAATGTTAAACACCTGCATACTGTAACCCCTGTAATGGCCCTAATGTTAAACACTTGCACACAGTAACCCTTGTAATGGCCCTAATGTTAAACACATGCACACTGTAACCCCTGTAATGGCCCTAATGTTAAACACCTGCATACTGTAACCCCTGTAATGGCCCTAATGTTAAACACCTGCATACTGTAACCCCTGTAATGGCCCTAATGTTACACTTGCACACTGTAACCCCTGTAACGGCCCTAATGTTAAACACCTGCACACTGTAACCCTGTAATGGCCCTAATGTTAAACACCTGCAACACAGTAACCCCTGTAATGGCACTAATGTTAACCACCTGCACACAGTAACCCTTGTAATGGTCCTAATGTTAAACACCTGCACACAGTAACCCTTGTAATGGTCCTAATGTTAAACACCTGCACACAGTAAACCCTGTAATGGCCTAATGTTAAACACATCACACAGTAACCCCTGTAATGGCCCTAATGTTAAACACCTGCACACAGTACCCCTGTAATGGCCCTAATGTTAAACACCTACACACAGTACCCCTGTAATGGCCCTAATGTTAAACACGTGCACACTGTAACCTCTATAATGGCCCTAATGTTAAACACCTGCACACAGTAACTCCTGTAATGGCCTAATGTTAAACACCTACACACAGTACCCCCTGTAATGGCCCTAATGTTAAACACATGCACACAGTAACCCCTGTAATGGCCCTAATTTTAAACACCTGCACACAGTAACCCCTGTAATGGCCCTAATGTTAAACACCTGCACACAGTAACCCCTGTAATGGCCCTAATGTTAAACACCTACACACAGTAACCCCTGTAATGGCCTAATGTTAAACACCTGCACACTGTAACCCCTGTAATGGCCCTAATGTTAAACACCTGCACACTGTAACCCCTGTAATGGCCCTAATGTTAAACACTGCACACTGTAACCACTGTAATGGCCCTAATGTGTAAACACCTGCACACTGTAACCCCTGTAAGGGCCCTAATGTTAAACACCTACACCAGTAACCTCTGTAATGGCCTTAAAGTTAAACACCTACACACAGTAACCCCTGGAATGGCCCTAATGTTAAACACCTGCACACTGTAACCCCTGTAATGGCCCTAATGTTAAACACCTGCACACTGTAACCCCTGTAATTGCCCTAATGTTAAACACCTGCACACTGTAACCACTGTAATGGCCCTAATGTTAAACACCTGCACACAGTAACCCCTGTAATGGCCCTAATGTTAAACGCCTACAAACAGTAACCCCTGCAATGGCCCTAATGTTAAACACCTGCACACAGTAACCCCTGTAATGGCCCTAATGTTAAACACATGCACACAGTAACCCCTGTAATGACTTTAATGTTAAACACCTGCACACAGTAACCACTGTAATGGCCCTAATGTTAAACACCTGCACACAGTAACCCCTGAAATGGCTTTAATGATAAACACCTGCACACAGTAACCCCTGTAATGGCCCTAATGTTAAACACCTGCATACTGTAACCCCTGTAATGGCCATAATGTTAAACACTTGCACACAGTAACCCTTGTAATGGCCCTAATGTTAAACACATGCACACTGTAACCCCTGTAATGGCCCTAATGTTAAACACATGCACACTGTAACCCCTGTAATGGCCCTAATGTTAAACACCTGCATACTGTAACCCCTGTAATGGCCCTAATGTTAAACACCTGCATACTGTAACCCCTGTAATGGCCCTAATGTTAACACTTGCACACTGTAACCCCTGTAACGGCCCTAATGTTAAACACCTGCACACTGTAACCCCTGTAATGGCCCTAATGTTAAACACCTGCACACAGTAACCCCTGTAATGGCACTAATGTTAAACACCTGCACACAGTAACCCTTGTAATGGTCCTAATGTTAAACATCTGCACACAGTAAACCCTGTAATGGCCTAATGTTAAACACATGCACACAGTAACCCCTGTAATGGCCCTAATGTTAAACACCTGCACACAGTAACCCCTGTAATGGCCCTAATGTTAAACACCTGCACACAGTAACCCCTGTAATGGCCCTAATGTTAAACACCTACACACAGTAACCCCTGTAATGGCCCTAATGTTAAACACGTGCACACTGTAACCCCTATAATGGCCCTAATGTTAAACACCTGCACACAGTAACTCCTGTAATGGCCCTAATGTTAAACACTTACACACAGTAACCCCAGTAATGGCCCTAATGTTAAACACATGCACACAGTAACCCCTGTAATTGCCCTAATTTTAAACACCTGCACACAGTAACCCCTGTAATGGCCCTAATGTTAAACACCTGCACACAGTAACCCTTGTAATGGTTCTAATGTTAAACACCTACACACAGTAACCCCCTGTAATGGCCCTAATGTTAAACACCTGCACACTGTAACCCCTGTAATGGCCCTAATGTTAAACACCTGCACACAGTAACCCCTGTAATGGCCCTAATGTTAAACACCTACACACAGTAATCCCTGTAATGACCCTAATGTTAAACACCTGCACACAGTAACCCCTGTAATGGCCCTAATGTTAAACACCTACACACAGTAACCCCTGTAATGGCCTTAATGTTAAACACCTGCACACAGTAACCCCTGTAATGGCCCTAATGTTAAAAACCTGCACACAGTAACCCCTGTAATGGCCCTAATGTTAAACACATGCACACAGTAACCCCTTTAATGGCCCTAATGTTAAACACCTGCACACTGTAACCCCTGTAATGGCCCTAATGTTAAACACATGCACACATTATCCCCTGTAATGGCCCTAATGTTAAAGACCTGCACACTGTAAAACCTGTAATGGCCCTAATGTTAAACACCTGCACACTGTAACCCCTGTAATGGCCCTAATGTTAAACACCTGCACACTATAACCACTGTTATGGCCCTAATATTATACACATGCACACAGTAATCCCTGTAATGGCCCTAATGTTAAACACCTGCACACTGTAACCCCTGTAATGGCCCTAATGTTAAACACCTGCACACTGTAACCCCTGTAATGGCCCTAATGTTAAACACCTGCACACTGTAACCCCTATAATGGCCCTAATGTTAAACACCTGCACACTGTAACACCTGTAATGGCCCTAATGTTAAACACCTGCACACTGTAACACCTGTAATGGCCCTAATGTTAAACACATGCACACTGTAACCCCTGTAATGGCCCTAATGTTAAACACCTGCACACTATAACCACTGTAATGGCCCTAATGTTAAACACATGCACACAGTAACCCCTGTAATGGCCCTAATGTTAAACACCTTCACACTGTAACCCCTGTAATTGCTCTAATGTTAAACACCTGCACACTGTAACCCCTGTAATGGCCCTAATGTTAAACACCTGCACACAGTAACCCCTGTAATGGCCCTAATGTTAAACACCTGCACACAGTAACCCCTGTAATGGCCCTAATGTTAAACACCTGCACAGTGTAACCCCTGTAATGGCCCTAATGTTAAACACCTACACACAGTAACCCCTGTAATGGCCCTAATGTTAAACACCTGCACACAGTATCCCCTGTAATGACCCTATTGTTAAACACCTGCACACAGTAGCCCCTGTAATGGCCCTAATGTTAAACACCTGCACACAGTAACCCCTGTAATGGCCCTAATGTTAAACACCTGCACACAGTAAGACACCATGTGTCTTACTGGCACACTCTCCCATTGCACATCACCACCATGTATCTTACAGGCACACTCTCCCGTGGTACATCACCACCATGTGTCTTACAGGCACACTCTCCTATGGTACA
>WNGS01169296.1:6287-23842 GCA_020271785.1 Procambarus virginalis
GGAGGTGTTTGTGAGCGCCTCATCACACGGCAAGGCAATAAGTAAGTAATTATCAAAGAAGGCACCAAACCGGGAAGGCTATGTAGCACCATCAAATGTGCGGAATAATCAGAGGGCGCTAAATATCACCAAGGATGCCAATACGAGAACAAAAACGCATAAGGCGAACGATATCAAAAGTATCCGAGTCACCAAGAATTCTATGAGGGACAGGTGACCGCGAGGGGCGGTCGGAAAGCAAGACACACGCTCGTCCTGGAAGTCAGGACATTCAAGAAGGACATGCACGACCGTAAGAGGGACAATGCAATTAGGACAATAAGGAGCAGGGCGGCGCTCCATCAAGTGACCATGGGTTAAGCGAGTATGGCCAATACGCAACCTCGCCAGAGCTTTCCCATCGCCGGTTACGGTGGTAGGAGGACGGCCACGAGGAAACACAACATTTAAGAGTACGGAGTTTGTTACCAGTAACAGACGACCAAGAAGCCTGCCAACGGGTAAGGATGGAGGAATGGATAACCGGGTAAAAGTCGGAATATGGAATACCTTTACGAGAGATGGGACAAGAGCGGACAGCTTCCTTGGCGGCAGCATCCGCACGCTCATTAAAGACACACCAATATGGCTGGGAACCCAACAAAACTCAACCGACTTAAATTTACTGTGAACAAGAAACAGCCAATGCTGGATCTCGACAACTACTGGATGAACCGGATTAAAGGACCCGAGAGCCATGAGGGCACTACGAGAGTCAACAAACAACAAAGGAAGACTGACAACGAGAAAGCAGGAGACGAAGAGCATAGAGAATAGCATAAAGCTCCGCTGTAAAGATGCTAGTCTCCGGAGGTAAGCGACACATATAAGTGCGATCAGGAAAAACAACAGAGTAGCCAACACCGTCCGCAGACTTAGACCCATCGGTGAAGACAGAAACGGAGCGGGAGTGAGAAGAAAAGTGCTCAAGGAAAAGGCGTTTTAGAACCGTAGGAAGGGTAAAAGCTTTAGTGATGCGGGTCAAGGATGTACAAAACTGCGGAAGGGGGACTCTCCACGGGGGCAAAGAAGGAACAACATGAAGAGAAACATTAGAAATACGAACGGAAAGAGAATCCTGTAAGCGAGATAACCGGACAGAAAGAGGGAAGTTGTGAAGAGGAACAGGAGGGGTAAAAGTTAAAGCACGACAGAGGCGAGAGGAAGGATGTTGTAAGGATCGCGCAAGATAGAGAAGCCAGTAGCGATCACGGCGGTCCTGGAGAGACAGGAAGCCAGTGTCAACATACAAGCTAAGGACAGGAGTCGAACGAAAGGCACCAGAACTGAGGCGCAACCCAGTATGGTGCAAAGCATCAGGACGGCGAAGAGTAGAAGGAGAAGCAGACGAGTAAACAGGGCAACCATAATCAAGCTTAGACAGGACGAGAGAGGAATGTAAAGCAAGGAGAGTGCGCCTATCCCGCCCCAAGAAGTATGGGACAAACCCGAAGGAGGGTAAGGGCCTTAGAGCACTCAACACGGAGGTAAGAGATATGGGAGACCAAGACAAACGAGTGTCAAAGAATAGCCCCAAAAGCTTAGCGGAATCTTTGTACTCAAGGGGATGACCATAAAGTGGGACGAAGAACGACCGTTTCCGAGTAAAAGTCATGGCACAAGTCTTAGTAGTAGAGAACTAGAAGCCATGATCGGTGGCCCAAGACGACACGGCATCAATCGCAAGTTGAAGCCGGCGTTGAAGGAGAGGCGAATCATCACCCTGACAGCAAAGGGTAAGATCATCGACATAGAGAGCGGAGAAGACGCCTGAAGGAAGAGAGGAAAGAAGACCATTGAGGGCAACCAGAAAAAGAGTAGTGCTCAGAACACTACCCTGGGGCACACCTTCGTATTGCTGAAGAGAGGCAGAGAGAGCGGTACCAAGCCTCACCCGAAAGGAACGACGAGAGAGGAAGCTGCGGAGAAAGAGAGGGAGATGACCACGAAGGCCAAAAGAATGAAGCTGGGATAGAATATGATATCGCCAAGTGGTGTTGTAAGCCTTTTCCAGGTCAAAAAGGACGGCAACAACGGAGGTCATCGCAGCAAAAGCAGTACGAATATAGACCTCCAAGTTCACCAGGACATCTGTTGTGCTGCAGCACTTGCGGAAACCAAATTGAGAAGGGGAGAGGAGGTGATGGTGTTCCAGGAACCACATCAGACGAACGTTAACCATACGTTCAAAGAGTTTGCAGACACAACTTGTGAGGGCAATAGGGCGAAAGTCCTTAGGGGATGTTCCCAGAGACCCTGGTTTGCGAACAGGGAGGACAACGGCATCGAGCCAGTCCTCAGGGACTGACGACGACTCCCAGATCCGATTATACAGACTCAGTAAATACCGAGACGTGCACGGAGGGAGATGGCGAAGCATCTCATAATGAATGCCATTGGAGCCCGCTGCCGTAGAACCGCAGAGGGCCAGGGCAGACTGAAGTTCAGAGAGAGAGAAGGGATCGTTATAGGGAAGGCGAAGACGAGTACAGAAATCCAAAGGACAAGATTCAAGGACAGGTTTACGAAGCAGGAAAGACTGGGGAAGATGAAAACCAGAGCTAACAAAAGAAAAGTGGAAACCCAGTTTGGTAGCGACCTGCAACAGGTCCGCCACAAGAGTACCCATGGAGGTGAAGGACCGGTGAAACATCGGGAACGAACTTACCCGCTATCTTGCGGATATGCTTCCAGATCTGTGGCAGAAGAGTTTCGGACGTAATAGTGGAGACACAAGAAGCCCAACATTCACGTTCAGCCGCACGGATGGCCCTACGGGCCATCCGTGGTCTAGGTGACCTACGGTGGCCTACAGTGGCCTACGGTGGCCTGTAGGTGACCACCGGTAGCCCATGCCCGGTGGTCTAGTGGCCCGGTGGCCTACGGTGGCCCATAGACCACCTATGTGGCCTATGGTCCACCGCACTCGCCTTCTGAAAGAAAAGAATAGAATCGGCAGTCTGCCGACGGCGGTGTCTCTTCCAGGCTGCAGACTTAGAGCGGACAGCCCGAGCATAGTCTGCATTCCACCAGGGAACGCACTTCCGTGAACCCCCGAGAGGAAGAGCGAGAAATAGAGTGGAGGGCAGCGTCGAAGACGGTGTCATGAGAAAGGAGGAGAGAGCGAGGGAGAGGCAGAAGGGAGAGCTCAGAGAGAGCAGCACTGAGGGTAAATAGGTTCCAGCCCGCCTTAGCAAACTGCCACCTAGGAAAGGAGAGGGGAGGGTGAAAAGAAAAAAAGGTAACAAGGATTGGGAAATGATCACTGCCATGGAGGTTATCAAGAACCTGCCACGTGAAATCCAAGTAAAGAGAAGACGAGCAAAGAGAAAGATCAAGACAGGAGAGGGTGCGAATCCGAGAGTCCAAATGCGTGGGCTCACCAGAATTCAGAAGAGACAGGGAAGAAGAGAAGATAAAAGGCTCAAGAAGGCGACCCTGGGTGTTCGTCAGAACATCACCCCAAAGGGAATGACAATTGAAATCACCTAGCAGGAGCACAGGGTCCGGCAAGAAGTCCAGGAGGTGTTTCAGATCGGGATGAGAAAGCGGGACACTTGGGGGGAGATAAATGGAACAAACGGTGTACCATTTCCTCACAAAGATACAAGCAGCAGAACAATGGAGAGGCGAAGGAAAAAGTAAGGGGACAATGGGAATATCCGAGCGAATCTAGAGAGCAGAAGAGTTAGGAGCCCCAGCAACAGCTAAGGGGGGGGGGAAGAGAAAGAAATAGCCATGAAAACGACCAGGACGAGCACCAAGCATCGGCTCCTGGAGACAGACACAAAGGGGCAAATACCGCGAAATCAGAAGTTGGAGTTCAAGGAAATTGGCGTAATAACCCCGAACGTACCATTGAAGAATAGACATCGACGAGAAGAGAAAGAACAACAACAGAGAACAAGGAAGAATCAAAGGTGAAAGAGGATTATAGCACGTTAAAGAAGATCAGGGTCAGCAAAGTCAGGGTTAGGGGGCATGAGTAAACTGAGCAAAGACGGAGGGAAGGAAGAGGGAGAACAGACCAGAGACGAACGGGCGGGGTTCGGAGGAGGAGGAAGAGGAGGAGACAACCGAGAGGAGCAGTCAAGGATAGCAGCAAGAGTAGAAAGAGGGGAGCGCACCTCAGCAAGGGCAGCAACCAAGAGGGAACTGGTTGCAAGATGGGGCAGGAGGAGAATAGTGCCAACACTGGCATTCAATCCAGCGTTGTTAGAGACCCGAACAGGGGTCTCGCCAAGGCAGGATAAAGTAGCCAAGCGGGAGGTTGCATCCTGAGAAGGAGCAGCAACGACATGTGTACCGAGACAGGTGGGGTTGAAGGTGACGGAGCCATCGACGGAATCAATAAGGTGCCTATGAAGGGAGAAATCGTCAGGAGGCGCAGAATCAAGAGGGAGGAGATCAAAGTATTTGACTTACGAAGCGGGACCAAACAAGGCTTGATACGCAACAGTATGGGAAGGAATCAAGCGAGTGCGGCCGTGTCGAGGACGGCATTGAGAACCCCCAGAGAGGGAGGGGTTAAAAGGCGCAGTAGTCACAACGAGAGACTGAGCCATGCCAGGGGACGAGGTAGTCACCACTGGGGGCTTGGGGCTCGACCCAACCACAGAGGAGGGAGGGGAGCCGAGGGAAGTAGTCAGAGAGGTCAAAGGAGGAGCAAGGTCGGGGCCCAATGCAGAGGAGGCTACAGAGCCCGGTCTTCCAACACGGACCGACTCGGGGGCTTGGTCGCCCACCCCACAAGCCTGAGAAGGTAAAGGAGGAACAGAATTCAACATGAGTACAAAAGAAAAACCTTCATTCACGAATGTGCCCCCACACCCACCATGGAGCCACAATTGGAGGCAGGACACCCAACAAGAAACTATCGCCGATCATGTCAGGGCCCCCTAGAGGTGCGTCGTGAGCATACGCCCCACAAACGCCACCTTAAGAACCATCAGTCCGTCGAGATCGGGTTCAGTGACGAAAGGAGGACTGACAATAAAAGGTTCCCCCTCGCTCTCGGCATTGGGTACTGCAGTTCTACGGGTGCAAGAGAATGCCTCCTCAAGCACCCGGGCGTCAAAATAAAAGAAGTCCAAAGGAATAACCAAAACAAGCAAAAGGTCGGCAGGAAACGACAAGCAGATAGGAGAAGAGGGGGGAGAAAAACGAAACAGAAGGAAAAGGAAAAGTCGTTCAACACAATTAGATAGGACAGCAGCAGGAGCACAAGGCCACAAAAGGGCAGAGGACTGTCCCAAGGAGCATCACATTCCGGCAGCCGCCCATTAAGCCCCGCTCACGGCATCAACGAGCTGAACAGGGAGGGGGGGTACTGATAATAAAGATTAGACCTATTTACTGGAAATTAGGGATAAAGATGCAAGCACCTGTTCTACACACAGCGAAATATAGTAGTACAAGTACAACTGTAGTAAGGAGGGTCCACATAATGGATATGTAGCTACTGCCACCTGGAGGGCCAAATTTTACACATAATAATGAGTTAGTATGTTATTATGCTCTATTTTATCATATCTATATAAATAAAAATGTAAATGTTCGTTTGTTCTAAATCACTAATCTCCAAAAGTTCTTCACCGATTGCTTTAAAATTTTCACACAACATTCCATTCGCATTTGAGTGGGTTTTTATATACATATTATATAGATGTCACATCTGTGACGGGAAAAAGCATGTTTTTCTATTTACTATAGGACCTATTTACTATAGAACCTATTTACTATAGAACCTATACTTCGAAACCAACTTATCAGTCTCTGTGGTGCAGTGGTTAAGACGCTCGCCTGGCGTTCCGCGAACGCTTTGTTATGGGTTCGTATCCTGGCCGGGGAGGATTTACTTGGCGCAAATCCTTAACTGAAGCCTCTGTAACTCTACAGTAAAATGGGTACTTGGTTGTAAAAATGATTCTTCGTGGGGGTCATATTCCAGGGACCATAGGATTAAGGACTTGCCTGAAACGCTACACATACTAGTGGCTGTACAAGAATGTAACAACTCTTGTATACATCTAAAAAAAAAAAAAACAATTGCTTTGAAATTTTGACAATGTTGCATTCGAATAGGCGCATGTTTTTAAAATCCTACTATATACATGCCTCTCTTGAGACAGGAATAAACATTTTTTTTTTAAACAGCGCCATACACAAGAGCAACACACACTGTAATCTCCGAAAGTGCTTCACCGATTGCTTTGAAATTTTGACTCAACGTTCCATTCGATAACGTGCGTGTTTTTATATACCTACTATATAGATGCCACACCTGTGCCAGGTAAAAACATGTTTTTTTTTTAAACAGCACCATCTGTTGCACAAAATAGCAACACACACTATACTAAATATGTTATGATTCCATTTCAGTGTTTCCGATTGCATTGATAAATTGAATTTTCATAGAGTTTGATTTTTTTCATTTTGATTTTTATTTTTGTGTGACATTGCATTGGAATCGAGCTGTGTTGTTCACCATACCATTCATTTCACGAGCATAGTTTATTCTTTTATTTTTTTATTTTTTCATTTTGTTTTTTAACTGTTTTTCTTATATTTCAGTGATGGGAGCATCAGATCAATTGATGTTCCCAATTTTCTGATGGGAACATCAGATAATTTAGGAATGCATCGGATGAGGGGAGTGGGGAATGGTGGGGAGGATGAGGGGGACGGGAGTGGGGGATGGTGAGGAGGACGAAAGGACAGAGGATGGTGTATTGGTGGGGAGGGCGAGAGGACAGGGGAGTTGGGGATGGTGGGGACGAGGGGACAGGAGAATGGAGAATGGTGGGGAGGACAAGGGGACAGAGGAGTGGGGGATGGTGGGGATGACTAGGGGACGGGGGAGGGGGGAATGGTTTCGGGAGGACGAGGGAACAAGGGAGTGGGAAATGGTTGGGAGGACGACGGGACAGGGGTGTAAGGAATGGGTGGGAGGACAAGGGGATGGGGGGAGAGGGGAAGTGGTGGGGAGGACTGGGAGACAGGAGAAGGTTGCTGAGCCACATAACGCATGGCTGGGTACAACTAGTATCATAAATAAATTGCCCCAATGGCAATATTTCTTATGTCCCTTTGTACGAAAAGCTGACAACCATTTTTTTTTTCTTTCTCTCCTTTGTTTTTATGTTGATTTTATTGTAACTTTTACATCTTGAAGAATTCATATCTGGCACTAGGCATGTGAAGTTAGAACAAAATTGGTCAACATTTTAATCAGCCACAGGTGGCAGAAGTTGTGACTTTTTTTTTTGGGGGGGGCCCCAATTTATTTTTAGATTTCAAACTATTTTCTTTGTCTCTTTAGGTTATATTAATGAATGAGGATCAGATGAGAGCCTTATCACTTATATTTGGGTGTTACGGCCACCTTGGGTCGCAACCGGGTTCTTTGATGGTAGAACCAAAATGATAGTATTCGTTCCTATGTTGGTAGTACGCTTTCAAGAAAGTGGTTATGTAGTGCATAAAAAAAGGAGGGGATGAACAAAACACTGTTCCTTTCGTCAATGTATTAAATATCTTTCCACCACCGATAAGTATATATATATACACCGTCACCATAAATAATATGTAAAGAACAGATAGGCTATTACTACACCTATGTACAATCCTTTCATTCAGGATATTAAACGTGCTCACATGCAGAGTTCATCAATCCCCAGTATTTCTTCACTGTCCAGTAGCGTATCCAACTTTACTGGGAAGAACACCGGCCAGTTCACGTATACTTGTTCCAGACCACTGACAGTGTCATGAGGTGCCTGTACCCCCACGACCGCTCTCCAACTACTCACTGGCAGAATACCACCACCACTCGCTGAACGGGGTCACAAACTAATACAGGGATAGCGATCCCCTGGCAGCAGTCTCTAGCAACCAGCTAGCAGCACTACTCAACAGGCACCTCCCTGTCGTCAGTCTCTTCCCTAAGGCAATCCCAAAGGTACGCTGATCCTTTTCAACACTAAATCACTAGCAGCTACCACACTGCTTCATCGGCGGCGGCTTACTTGGTCGTTTCCAGGACCCTGTAGGGAGACTCTGGACTACCCAAGATGAACTGCCGTCTCCAGTATCGCTGCCCCCAGACGTCACCTCTGTGGACACAAAAACGTCATCAATGACCTAGCCGATACTGGTGAACTAGGAAACACCACTAATCCACTGGGGAGTTGGCATTGTGCTCTGTAGCACACACTAGGTGGCACTGGTCTTGATGCGTCACCTTACCAGAGGTCACTCACAACGCCCCCTCTGGCTGACCAAGGCAGGAATCTTCAGCGATTTACAGGTTTTAGATAGCCACCACCATATGGCATTGTCCATATTACGTACGATTCCGGGGCAGTTTGGGTGCGGACTCGTAAATGGTGCTGGAACTGCCACTCTACCCCTGACAAGGGTGACGAGTCCGTAACATTGGGTAATAAAGTTACTGCAATATATAAGTTTGTTATCCTTAACCTATCCCTATATTTTTTTCGTTTTTTGGGGGGGTTATTTTTCTCGACTTCATTTCAACACATATTGACCTACAATTTTCACATATTCGAGTATGAATGCCAAGCAATGTTTATTAAAACATAAAGGAAAATTCATTAATTAGAACTACCCATAGTCATTGTCGATAACTTAAAACTTCAATTATCTCTCTAAAAAAAAATCAGCTTCGAGACAACTTCAAACATTCAGTTTCTGACCGATTCTCACCATTTTTACATATTATGTGCAAAGTGCTTAGTTCTAAGGTTTCCTCACTCTCGTTTAGTCATAAACCCATAACTTTTGGAGTTATAATTTTTTGCGTCTAAATTTTGCATATATTTTGATGGCCATATTAACAAAATGCTTTACAGTAAGCTATACTCTCAAACAATATTTTTCAGCGAGGAAATTGAACATTATATGCCTTTTTGAGATAATGAATAAAATAACATTTGGTGACATTTTAATACTTTTAAAGCTAATTTAAAATTTTGAAACTTTTGATATTTTCTATTTCATTTTTAACGTTTTTCTGTTCATGGTATGATGTTGATCCATTAGGAAAAGTTGGAGCATTTACCATGAAGTTACTACTCATAAAAAACTTGACTGTGCCTGAGGAAGTTTCAGTGCACCGTCACTAGGCCCCTTAACATATCTTATTTAAAGCACCATCTTATTCTCTCTGAAACATCAACTCTTTATTTCTTAATACAGACAACACTTACACTTACAGATACACACCAGAACTTTCATATTACATTCTCAAACTTATACAAATGCTTACATAAAATAGCCATGAGACATCCACTCTTACATAAATTGCACAAATACTTACACAAAAATATATGTCTCAGTCTTATTTACACATGAATGCCTGGCTTAGAAATGCCAGGAAATTGCAGAATGATGAGGTTAGCAAACTTTGGTCAATAAGACAAGACCTCTCAAAAGAAGACAGAAAAGCTGAAAATGAACCTCATCGAAGCAAAATCTTTAAATAGGAATAGAAAAGAAAAGAGAAATTCTTTTTTCTACAAAGTGTCAGGGACTGGAAAGCTAGTGAAATGGTACATAAAAACAAGGCAACAAAATCATTAGTGGAAGGGGGAGTTAAGAACAAAGGAAAAGGGAACATGTTCCTGAAAATTTTATATACCAACATAGATGGAGTTAGATCAAAAACATTTGAGTTGCAAGACATAATTCAGCTTAAGGTCCCAGATATTGTCGCATTATCAGAGACGAAACTTGAAGGAAATATTCTAAATGAAGTCGTATTCCCAAGGAGCTACTCAGTTTAGAAACGTGACAGGAAAACTAGGAAGGGGGGAGGAGTGGCTGTCCTGGTGAAAGATCACCTGACGGTAAGAGAGTTAATACTTCAAAGCCCACGAGAAGTTGACATAATGGCATTGCAGGTCTAGAATCAGGATGATAAACTGATAATTGTAAATCCCTACAACCCACCAGCAAGCAACACATGGACAAAGGAAGAACTGGATTACAAACGAGAGGGCCTCATAATGGTCACGAGAGAAATTATAGTACAAGCAGATAAAGATAAATCACGACTATTGATACTGGGGGACTTAAACTTTAAAGCAATAGACTTGGAGGCCCATGAAGCAAGAATGGAGGACTTTTGGACAGGCAGATTTGTAAACCTCAGTCTAGAGACATTCTTATATCAACACGTCATGCAGGCCACAAGAATGAGGGAAGGGGATGTACCGTCAGTACTGGATCTAGTATTCACCAGGAAAGAAGAAGAGATATTTGACATCCAGTACCTTCCTCCCTTGGGAAAGAGTCATCACGTCTGTGAGGGAATGGAAATTCCCTCAGCTAGTTTCCTAGTTTTTAGATTAGGTTAGAGTCGCTCTAGTGCACTCTAGACAAGAAGTTTTCACACTACCAGCACTTGTGTGGTGTTGGATGAAAGCTTATGCTAAGGACCATCGTTTAAGTCTAGCTATGAGTCTGTGACTGCTCTGTAGAGAGAGTTACAGAATTTATCCTGTTTTCTGAGAAATGGGGCTTGAGAGTGTGAGGTGCAGGTGGGTACTTCACTAGCCAACGGTTTCAGAGGTGGGGGCACATAGGGGTGAACGGCGCCTCCCGCACCTAGACCTCCCCCGTTTAGTGACGTCACGGTCTCGTCAGTGATTCGTCGAGACATCTCAGCCTCGAGGTGATGTTTAGGCACGAAAGGCTGTGATTCGTAGCGGCACGATAGGCTGTGCCGGCTTTGCTCTGATTGGTCAAGACAAGGTGGGGGGAGACGGGCACTTTGAGTTTCCCTGGCCAGCCAAATCAACAGTATAGAGGCGGCGATCAAGTGGGCTGGATGCCCTGGGTGGGGGTGGCGTGTCTGCCACTTCCAACACCGTTAATCGCTGTGTCATCCTTATTACTCATCGCGCACGGTAATCCTGCCATCGTGGATCGTGTCTGGATCCAATTTGCGTGATCTTGTGCCAAGGAGTAAGGAAGGAACTGCGTAAGACTAGAGGACAGTGTAAGACAGTGCCTCATGGGAAACTTCCCATGAGGCCCCAGGCAAGCCTCGTGGTGTATCAGAAGTTGTTGCTCACATCTGATGAGTTGTCTTGTCTAGGATAACTAGCAAGTGGTGGAATTTGGCAGGGGTACCTAGTGTTCATGGGAGCGTAATATTCAGGAAATTACAGGCCCATGTTGGACTTTGAAATTCCACCTTGCCGTGTCCGCCATGTTGTTTCGCCCACCATTATCACACCCGGTGTACGAGCAAGCCTCCTCATGGTGTGTGTGTGGGCGTGTGAGTGAATCTTCCACCAACGTTGGGTACTCCTGAGGCCTTCAGCCAGCCGAGGTTCTCATGTGCGCGGCGTGCACCGTTTCCTGGCCAGACACCATGGGGCCATGTGTTGGCCACACCCTGGCCACATGCCTGTGGGCCACACCAAGCGCGACCCTGCGCGCCCCCTCCACTAGCGCGAGGCGCCACGACCCCCTCGTGCTCCTTATGGCCACCCCCTTAGGGCCATGGAGTGGCCACACATGCCTTGACCACACTCCCTAGGGCCACACCTAGTCGATGCACGTGGGAGCGAGCTTCAGTGCTTCAGCAAGTGAGGTTGTGACCGGGGTAATGAATGTAAAGAGAGTGGAAACGTGAGTACTCATTATTATATAATGTATACAGTGTCTCAGGACTGATGTTAATTCCGGTACCAGCTGTGTTGTCCCAGAGCGCCTGCCAGGCGAGGGACGCAAGCTGAGAAGCAGCTGTCTGTACTGACGTCAAGGTGACTGTCTGTGTGTTGACGTGAGGGTGTATGTTATACACAGAACCACACATGTAGATGTATATGGATATATTTGTGTGTAGACTGACTCGAGTATGTAAACCGGTCAGTGTAGATATTTCTACTATCTAAGTGATCCTTGATCTGTTGATTCAGTATATATCATTCAGAGTCAGGATTAATGCCATATTGCCGCATGTTAATTATATTATTTCAGAGGTAGGCAGGCCAGTGTATTTAGGGTTGATCAGAGGACACCCTTTAGATCTGTATAATTATGTATTAATTACTCTAGTGAGATATATATATATATATATATATATATATATATATATATATATATATATATATATATATATATATATATATATATATATATATATATATATATATATATATATATATATATATATATATATATATATATAAGTATATTTTGGTAGCAGTCTTTCCTGTAGACATATATTATTAAATATGACCGAAAAAGTAAGATTAATAATTCTAACACGAATTTCTCAATATTTTTTATGTTTCTTTTCACTGTTGATGGTAATTGAAAAATCAATTCTCCAAAATTCATTTTTATTTCTAGTCTGATGCGACACTTGAACGCGTTTCGTAATAACTTATTACATTTTCAAAGACTTTTAGTTTACACACACACAACTATAACCTGCAAACACTAAACAGAGTTCTTACTTATGCTATGATTTAAACAGCTTTCATTTTATTTTATACCCGCATTTTGGGTGAGGTGATATGTTACAACAGTTTTGGATGAGGTGAACAAAACTTTCAACACAGGATAGAACACGAAACAATGGGTATTTGAAGGTAAGAATGGAAGTAACTGCAGAGGGCCTATTGGCCCATATTTCTTGATGCTTCTATATTGGAGCGGAGTCTTGAAGTGGGTAGAATATAGTTGTGCATTAATTGGCTGTTGATTGCTGGTGTTGACTTCTTGATGTGTAGTGCCTCGCAGATGTCAAGCCGCCTGCTATCGCTGTATCTATCGATGATTTCTGTGTTGTTTGCTAAGATTTCTCTGGTGATGGTCTGGTTGTGGGAAGAGATTATATGTTCCTTAATGGAGCCCTGTTGCTTATGCATCGTTAATCGCCTGGAAAGAGATGTTGTTGTCTTGCCTATATACTGAGTTCTTTGAGGCTTACAGTCCCCAAGTGGGCATTTGAAGGCATAGACGACGTTGGTCTCTTTTAAAGCGTTCTGCTTTGTGTCTGGAGAGTTTCTCATGAGTAGGCTGGCCGTTTTTTTGGTTTTATAGTAAATCGTCAGTTGTATCTTCTGATTTTGTCTGTAGGGATAACGTTTCTATTAACAATATCTTTCAGGACCCTTTCCTCCGTTTTGTGAGCTGTGGAAAAGAAGTTCCTGTAAAATAGTCTAATAGGGGGTATAGGTGTTGTGTTAGTTGTCTCTTCAGAGGTTGCATGGCGTTTCACCTTCCTTCTTATGATGTCTTCAACGAAACCATTGGAGAAGCCGTTGTTGACTAGGACCTGCCTTACCCTACAGAGTTCTTCATCGACTTGCTTCCATCCTGAGCTGTGGCTGAGAGCACGGTCGACATAAGCGTTAACAACACTCCTCTTGTACCTGTCCAGGCAGTCACTGTTGGCATTTAGGCACATTCCTATGTTTGTTTCCTTAGTGTAGACTGCAGTGTGGAAACCTCCGCTCCTTTCCATGACTGTTACATCTAGAAAGGGCAGCTTCCCATCCTTCTCCATCTCGTAAGTGAAACGCAACACAGAATTCTGCTCAAATGCCTCCTTCAGCTCCTGCAGATGTCTGACATCAGGTACCTGTGTAAAAATGTCGTCAACATACCTGCAGTATATGGCCGGTTTCAAGTTCATGTCGACTAAGACCTTTTGCTCGATGGTACCCATGTAGAAGTTCGCAAACAGGACACCTAGGGGAGAACCCATGGCGACCCCATCTACTTGCTTATACATGTGCCCATCCGGGCTCAAGAAGGGTGCCTCTTTAGTACAAGCTTGGAGTAGTTTCCTTAGGATGTTTTCTGGTATGTCAAGAGGAGTACAGGCCGGATCACGATACACTCTGTCCGCTATCATCCCGATTGTTTCATCCACAGGTACGTTGGTAAACAGTGATTCTACGTCCAACGAGGCTCTTATCCCTGTGGCCCGTGTTCCCGCAGTAAGTCAACAAATTCCTTTGGAGACTTCAGGCTGAAGGCGCAAGGGACATAAGGAGTCAGCAAGCCGTTGAGTCGCTTCGCCAGTCTGTACGTGGGTGTGGGTATCTGGCTGATGATTGGCCGAAGTGGGTTTCCAGGCTTATGTGTCTTGACATTTCCATACGCGTATCCAGGTTTATATTCCCCAATAATCTTTGGCAGGTGGAGTCCGGATTTCTTGGCGTTCACAGTTTCGATCAATTTGTTGACCTTTGCTTTCAATTCGGCTGTAGTGTCCTTCGTTACCCTTTTGAATTTAGTTTGGTCAGAGAAATGAGGTTCATTTTCGCCAGATATTCGTCTTTTTTAGAATGACGTATATTGGCGACTTGTCACCTCTCCTGACGACTATCTCCTTGTTCTCACGAAGGCTCTTAGCTGCCGCTTTGAGCTCGGGGGACAGTATGGTGCTTCTGTAGTTGCCTCGATTCTTTCCTCCTTCCGCAATAAGTTCTGCTTGTAAGGTGTCTTTGGTGGTGACCTTCTTTTGTGTCTCGAGGTCGAATATGTCGTCCAACAGGATCTCCAACTCCACTTTCGGGCCATTTCACTTGGTCTGGACATAACGTGACAGTTTATACCCAGATTTAGGAGAGTGACTTGGTCCTCAGTGAGGTTGATTCCTGCAAGGTTCAGGAAGCCATCTCTTGGTCGTGGAATTGCCATAGGTTCTCATATAACGTTGTTAGTTTCTTGATTATCCTGGTATCTGAGTCGTAATCAGATACACAAGGCAGAAAATGAAATCAAAGACAACAAAACGCAACTACATCATGCTACAAACCAATGGAGAAACAGCAACATCGACGAAAGTCTCCGTACTCGCATCGAGCAACACCTCGACATCCTCACAGATCGACATCACCTCAGCACCGAAACCAGGATAATCAAGAAACTAACAACGTTATATGGAGGACCTATAACAATTCCACGAGCAAGAGACGGCTTCTGAAAATGTAGAGACATGTGCTGCTTCCATCCATTTCATGAAATATCTTTTCTTTGTATTGGCAAATTCTAGAAAGGTGGTGGTACTTGCCTTTAGATAATCACGGAATTTTCATCGGTAGCTTTCGGTGGAGAGAAGGTAGGCGTCCAAAACTGCTTGCTTCAGGGTCTGGTAGTCATTCTCAGACGCTAAGGTACTGAGAGTAACTGCAGCTCTACCTGTGAGATGCACTCTGAGAAGGGCAGTCCATTGATCTGCAGGCCAGCTAAGTTTTTTAGCTAGGGTCTCAAAAGTGGTGAAAAACACATCGATTTCTGTCTCAACGAATGGTGGCATTAACTTACTTGCATGGGAGACATTGAAACTTACGGGAAGACTAGTGGTGGCTTGTTGGCGCTGATTGTGGTGTGTAGTTTCCAAGGTGAGTTCTTGTTGACGACATGCTATAGCCATATCAGCTTGCTTTTTATCATGCTCGCGTTGCATCTCTAGGTGAAGTTTTTTGGCTTCAAGCTGTACTCGCTCACGCTCTTTGAGTAGGGCCGTCTCACTTTCCTTGAGGGCCACCTCTCGTTCTTCTTCTTCCTTCCTCAAGGCGGCCTCTCGTTCCCTTTCTTCTTTCTTTATGGCAGCCTCTCGTTCCTTGAGGGCCATCTCTCGTTCTTGTTCTTCCTTTCTCAAGGCGGCTTCTCTTTCCCTCATTTGTAGAGCTTCTTTTTGTTGTTCCCGCTCGATCTTTGCAAGTTCGAGCTTTAGCTTCATAGTTGCCAGAGCATGTTTATCTGCAATAGAATAATTTTCGTGAGTTTCAGGGTCAATCTTCCCTTCATCTAAGAGGTGATCCATTATTAAGTTGTGCAAGTCATTTTTGTTGGTTCCATGGGGAACATCTAGTTGATACTCGTGTGCAAGAGCTTGTAATTCGGTCCTTTTGGCACGACTTAAGTTCCCTATTTCACCTGCTGGATCGTTAAGAAAAGCTGGGAGACGAAACATGGTGAAAATAGCAAATAAATGTACAACGAATATACTGGTGATATGGTAAATGTCAGTAACAGGATAACGTGGCAACTGGTAACTATCCTGTGGAATTTTAATCGTTAACAAGTAACGTTAATTTTAGGATGGTAAATGATTAGTCAATCAAAATCGCAGGAAATCTTGTACCCGGTACTCAATGTAAGAGAATAAGGGCAAGAAAATCCTACTAAATAAATGAAACTGAGTTTCTAAAACAAATGAAACATTTAATTGCTTCAAAAGTGAATAAGGTAGTCCAAGAATGTAGGCATACCTTGCCGAGTCTCAATAGGACATAAGCAAGGGTTTTCCCACTAAATGAAATATGATACTTACAGAATTAGCAAACATTGTGCTCTGAAAAAAGAAAGCTAATTCCCTACCTAAGTAAATATCATCATCTCTGACCGACGTGTAGGGGTGCGAGTGTCAACTGGTGACGAGAACTGCTGCTGAGGTCCCAACTCAGCAACGTAGTCTGTGCTAGAGGAACTATGGCCCTCTGTATCCTCCTTCGGTCGGATTGCAGAAGATAGGGTGCTTGACCCGAAGACAAATCAAAGTACCAGGGTACCAAAATGATGATCTGCCGAAATGTGAGAAATATTCTAGGGACAAAAGGTGGTAAACACGAGTAATAACACTGAGGGAGGGATGACCAATTAAGAGAATGACTGAGGCCTTCAGTCACCACGTAATCCAAAGTTATCCAACACTCACATATGCTACTCTCGGAATGCACAATACACACAGCACCATATAATATGAAAAGTAATGAAAATATTGAAAAGCAACTGTAGCAAAGCCAAGTACACTTACCACAAATTGATGATCTAGTACTAGTACCTGAGTGAAGCTCCTTGGACAGGCCCCCATGAAATGTACAAGAGTAGAGGCTACCTTCAAGACACGTCTACCAGTGAGCACAAACGTTTTGACCAGGAGGCAAAGCGTACCCCAACTCCACACTCCCTCCACGCACGGCCATCCGTCGTCAACCAGCAAACTACCATTCTCAGCCTGCTTGCTTCTGGTTGGTGACCAGCCGATGCACACCTGCACCTCTGCACCTCGCCCTACCTGAGTCGATGTCTGGGCTTGATCCAGCCATTGAAGTCAGAATATCTTTGTGCTCTCAAGCTGTGAACAACAACTGATACACACTCCTGTTTATTAGGTGGAGGTTCTCAGCTAGCGCTCATATTCTCAGCACCATTATTGCATTTTTGTCTTTATTCTTTTTTATTCCTAGAGTAAATTATCCCTATTCTTCATTTTATGTTATATTTTGTTGACTGTTTGTTTGCACTGGACATAGCCAAGGGACATGTCTTTGTTATGTGATTTGTTTCCAGTTAATTAAAGTTTCATTGTTCATACTATGTGTTTTGCGTGTACTTCCTTTACTTTACCACAGACAAACAGCCAAGCAGTTTCTTTTTTTTTTGTAAAATGTGCAGGCATTGATACCAGCATTAGGAAGACTGCCGGAAGCATCTACATCTCCTACACTTTTCCCATC
>WNGS01169296.1:24842-44459 GCA_020271785.1 Procambarus virginalis
ATAGAGTAACATCATGTTGTTGTCTAAGAGAGACAAGTGTTTGTGATTAACGTAAAGTACTTTGTTGCTGACTGCTGTGGACAGTCAATTAAAGTAATTAATCACATAATCAATTTTGTAATTGATTAAGGCAATTTCTTTTCTTTATCGTCTGGAGACGAGAGTAAGTAACTTGGGGATTACTGGAGAAGTGTTTCAGAATCCACCTTGCCTGGCTTTGTTTACATTTGCAACTTCTTGCAGGGAGTTCAAAGAGTGTTCACATTAGGTTGTGACAGGGGGAGTCAGTCCTGGCTCCGCCTAGTTACGTGGGTATCTCGCCTGGAGGGTTGGAGGACCCGTAAGATTGTGATTATAGTATCTGGTCACCGTGAAGCTGTGACAATATTGTTTGCAAGCTTGTGTCATCAGTGGGCATCATTGTTCAATTAGTTCATTTAATCAGCCCGCAGTGTGAGGGGCTGTTGAATAGCTGTGTTGCAAGTGCCACTGGGTAGACATTAACGTAACGATTCACTCACTGTTGTGTAAACATAGGCTTGTGAATTATTTTTGTAATATTGCGTCGTCAGTGGGCACACCTGTGGTCAAGTTAGTTCAGTATGCAGCCGCACAGCAATGGGCAGGAGTCGTTGCTATTTAGCTGTTGTTATAGTGCCACTTGATGGACATTAACGTAACGTAAACTCGATGTTGTAGTAGTTTAGTCTCTTTTTAATAAATTGTTATATTATAGAAAACGGTCTTTGATGTCAATCCTTCAACCATTCTTTTCCACCCATATTCTGCTTTATACGATTGTCTAGTAATGTGATATTATTTTTTTAATGATAGCTGCTCTTGGAAATTCGAATTCCAATTCATAGCGCCACACATCAAAGTAAAAATGGTGTGAGAACCCGCCGGTTATCCTTTATTGGTTTTAACGTCCTTTTTAACTAGGAGGAACCAGCGGCCTAAGTGGACAGGTTTTCACCCTTGTGGTGGAAGCCAAGGCGGTTTGTTTCCGCGTTTCCATTTTCTATTGGTCTCATTCTTAGAGTAGAAATATCTGCAGTGTGCAGTTCTTTATGCTTGTGGTCCACCTCCTAAGGGAGGTAGGCATAGACAAAAATCTCACAATGTCCTGTTAGACACTAAATATGCTTTAAGATATCATCTAGAAGAAAATGGAGACATTGAAACAGTTGATAAACTCGATTTCAAATAGAACACAATGGGGAACTTTGAAAAATATTTAATGAGTGTAATTGGAAAATGAGTGTTATTGCTGGGCAGGGAAGTAAATGAGAGGTATGCCAAATTTTGCAAAATATACGATGAAGGCACACAAACATTCATACCTAAACAGAGATGCAGGGCCAGACAACAGTATTGGTTGAACAGAAATTTTGTGAGGGCCAGAGACCAAAAGACACAAAAATGGAATCAATACAGGAAGAGGCCAAACCCCCAAACATACCAGCAATTCAAAGATGCGAGAAACAACTACACAGGAGAGGCAGTAAGAAATTTTGTAAGGAGAGAGGCAGAAAGAAATTTTGAAAAAGGGATAGCGTACAAATGTAAAACAGAAGCAGGCCTATTCTATAAATTCATAAACAACAAATTGCAGGTAAAGGATAATATCCAGAGGATGAAAATGAGAAGCAGATTCATGGAAAATGAAAAGGAAATGTGTGAAACATTAAACGAAAAGTTCCAAAGAGTGTTTGTACAAAATAAAATCTTCAGAGAACCAGACACAATAAGAATTCCAGAGAACGACATAGAGCACATAGAGGTGTCTAGAAATGAAGTGGAAAATATGCTCAAGGAGCCAAGTAAGAACAAAGCAGTTGGCCCAGATGGAGTTTCACGATGTGTTCTGAGAGAATGTGTATCTGAGCTCAGCATTCCACTACACTTGATTTGTCAGGCATCCCTGTGTACAGGAATCGTTGCAGACATGTGGAAAAAGGCTAACATAGTTCCAGTCTACAAAAGTGGCAGCAGGGAAGAGCCCCTCAATTATAGACCTGTATCGTTGACAAGTGTAATAGTCAAAATATTGGAAAAATAATTAAACCCAAATGAGTAGAACACCTGGAGTCAAACGATATAATATCAGACCGCCAGTATGGTTTTCGATCTGGATGATCCTGTATAACAAATTTACTCAGTTTCTATGATCGAGCCACAGAGAATTTACAGGAAAGAGATGGTTGGGTTGACTGCATCTATCTGGACCTAAAAAATGTTTTCGATAGAGTTCCACATAAGAGGCTGTTCTGGAAACTAGAACACATTGGAGGAGTGACAGGTAAGCTGCTAACATGGATTTCGGGCATTTTGCCCGAAATGCTATATGTACTAGTGGCTTTAGGTATTGTATGTACTACCTCTATCTTTAAATCTAACAGAATGTTTGTACTGTAACTCTGCAACTATGTATGTACTGTTCCTAAATAAATTATGATTATTATTATTATTAAAAATTTCTGACTGATAGAAAAATGAAGGCAGTAATAAGAAGAAGTCTGTCGGATTGGAGAAATGTCACAAGCGGAGTACCACAGGGTTCAGTTCTTGCACCGGTAATGTTCACTGTCAACATAAACGATCCACTAGATGGTATACAGAATTATATGAACATGTTTGCTGATGATTCTAATATGGAAGATAAGTAACTTAGATGATTGGCATACCCTTCAAGAAGACCTGGACAGAGAAAGTATATGGAGCACCACTTGGCAAATGGAATTTAATGTAAAATATATGCCATGTTATGGAATGTGGAATAGGAGAACATAGACCCCACACAACCTGTAAATTATGTGATTTTTTTTTTACAAAAGTCTGATATAGAAAGAGATCCAATGAGGGTGGTTCTAGACAAAAAACAATCACCTGAGGATCACATTAAGAACATTGAGCGAGGGACCTGTGCTACACTTTCTAACTTCAGAGTTGCTTTTAAATACCGTGATGACGAAATACTAAAGAAATTGTTCACGACTTTTGTTAGACCAAAGCTGGAATATGCAGCGGTTGTATGGTGCCCATATCTAAAGAAGCACATCAACAAACTGGAAAAGGGGCAAAGACATGACAAGAGCTACCAGGAGAGGTTAGAGGCATTAAATATGCCAAAACTAGAAGACAGAAGAAAAAGAGGTGATATGATCACTACATATAAAATAGTAACAGGAATTGATTAAATTGATAGGGAAGATTTCCCGAGACCTGGAACTTCAAGAACAAGAGGTCATAGATTTAAACTAACGAAACACAGATGCCGAAGAAATATAAGAAAATTCACTTTCGCAGAGTGGTAGACGGTTGGAACAAGTTAGGTGAGAAGATGGTGGAGGCCAAGACCTTCAGTAGTTTCAAAGCGTTATATGACAAAGAGTGCTGGGAAGACGGGACACCACGAGCGTAGCTCTCCTCCTGTAGCTACACCAAGGTAATTACACTTAGGTAATTGCATACAAGCTTATTCCAGCACTTGCACCAACTTGTACCTTCAAACCTAGACTTGCACATACACCTGCATATATACCAAACATGTAGAAACTTATAGATAATTACATTCAAAAACTTGTATACAACTTACACAAATACTCATTTCATAATTTTATTTGCACATATGCTCTCTGTAAACTTTTACAATCTCAATTGTACATAAGAATTCTTACAATCTTATACAAATGCTTACAAATTACACTCGCAAACTTAAACAATCATACAGACTTACACACTTTGCAACTTACACACATTATACAACTTACACAAATACCCATTTCATAATTTGACTCGCACATATGCACTTTCTAAACTTTTACAATCTCAATTGTACATACAAATTCTTACAAGCTTAAGAATACTTACAAAAATACACTTGCAAACACAAACAAACTTACACACCTCTACAAAACTTACAAAAAAAATCAGTTCACTGATTTGCCACTGACTTGCACATACTTTCTGTTCATCAACTTATTAACTTTCTCAAACTTCTTCAAGTTCTCTTGTATACACAAACTTTCTCAAACTTATACATATGATATAATCTTAGTTAAACATGCAAATTCATTTATGTACTATCACAGATCATATGTACTCTTAGACAAACTAGCACAACTCTTGCAAACACTTAGACACCTTGAGAAACTCTTACACATATACCAATTTCAGAACATTACATAAAACACATATCCAGGTAATTTATCTATCATTTCTTATCATACCCCGTTCTTATTACTATTTTCTCTGTTCTGCTTCCACTCTCTATTATTACCTGTAAAGTCTTGTTTAACCCATAAGTAAGTAATAATCAAAAGAAAAAAGTACCCTTAAGTACTTACTTACCCGTAACTAAGTAATTATCAAAAGAAGGCACCAAACCGGGAAGGCTATATAGCACCATCAAAAGTGTGGAATAATCAACCTTCAGCTTCAAATTCAGAGGGCTCAACCTGTCCTCTTAAAAATAACGTCGCTTTTGGCCATTTGCCCGTATGGCCGAAAGTGGACGTAATTTGAAAATGAAAAAAAAATTGAAAATAAATTTGGGACTTTTTTTTCAACAACAGTAAGTTAAGGGTCCTCAGATAAGTTAGGTGTGCAGGAAATTCTCATAAAGTTTCAAAACGTCATGAAAATGTGAATTGAAAGTTTCCTCTCCTAACCTGTCCGAGGAGGGCCGGACGACTCAAACAGAAAACGGAACAGTACGTCACTTTTGTGAGTCGATTTCGTTTCAAATTACGTATAAATTTGGCCATAGTGCGCATACGGGCCAAAAGTGACGTTATTTTTAAGAAGACGGGTTGATATTTCACCAAGGATGCCATTACAAGAACAGAAACGCATAAGGCGAACGATATCAAAAGGATCCGATTCACCAAGGATTCTATTGACGGATAAGTGACTGCGAGGGACAGTCGAAAAGCAAGACACACGCTCGTCCTGGAAGCCAGGACATCCAACAAGGATATGCACGACCGTAAGAGGGACAATGCAATTTGGACAATAAGGAGCAAAGCGGTGCTCCATTAAGTGACCGTGAGTTAAGCGTGTATGGCCAATACACATCCTCACCAGAGCCGTTTCCCACCGCCGGTTACAGTGGTAGGTTGAAGGCCATGAGGACACACTACTCTCAAGAGTATGCAGTTTGTTATCAGTAACAGAAGACTAACAATCCTGCCAAGGGGTCAGGATGGAGGAATGAATAACTGGGTAAAAGTCGAAATAAGGAATACCTTTACGAGAGATGGGACAAGAGCGAACGGCTTCCTTAGTGGCAGCGTCCGCATGCACATTTAAAGAGATACTTAATATGGCTGGGAACCCAGAAAAACTCAACTGATTTAAATTTATTGTAAATAAGAAATAGCCAATGCTGAATCTCGACGACCATTGGATGGACCAGATTAAAGGACCCAAGAGCCATGAGGGCATTACGAAAGTCAACGACAACTACAAAGGAAGATTGACAACGAGAAAGCAGGAGACGAAGCGCATAGAGCATAGCATAAAGTTCTTCTGTGAAGAAGCTAGTCTCCGGAGGTAGGCTACACATATAAGTGCTGTCAGAAAAACAACAGAGTAGCCTACACCATAAATATACATTTTTATTATTATATAAATATTTTATATACGTGTGAATTTCTTAATCCTTGGTAGAATCATATTTACTTTTATTGAATGTGATGTACTGATGAGACATCCTGGTTGAACGTATTTAGATACAGGTTTCAAATTCATCCCTAGAATAATAACGTCTTGTCCCTGTAAGTTTAACTAGCGGTGTGTACAGGTCATGACATGGAACATCGGTAGCTGGAGCATCTTCAGCTGGACACCGCCAGCTGGAAAATCAGCTACCGGCTATTCAGCTGGAACCTCATCAGCTGGAACATCCTCTGCTGGAACATCAACTGCTAGATCATCGGCTGGAACCGCATCAACCGGAACATCAGCAGCTGGAACATCATCAGCTTGAACAACTTCAGCTGGAACTCCGCCAGCTGGAACATCAGCTGCTGGATCATCGGCTGGAACCTCAACAACCGGAACATCAGCGGCTGGAACATCCTCGGCTGGAACACCGCCAGCTGGGACATTAGCTGTTGGATCATCGGCTGAAACCACGGCAGCTGGAGCAACTGCGGCTGGAACATCAGCAGCTGGAACGTCAGCAGCTGGAACATCGCCGGCTGGAACAGCATCAGTTGGAACATCCTCAGCTGGAACATCAGCTGCTGGAACATCATCAGCTGGAACATCATCGGCTGGAACACTTCAGTTGGAACACTGCCAGCTGGAACATCAGCTGCTGGATCATCGGCTGGAACCTCCTCAGCCGGAACATCAGTGGCTGGAACATCCTCTCCCGGAAAACTTGGCTTTGAATATGGGGAATGGTACTACTGCGAGAGGATGCTCAGCATGGGGCTACACCCTCCTGCAGGATCTTCGAGACGTTCTCCAGCGCCGTGCAATAGATCCTCGCAGAAAAGTTCGGCGTGCGGGATGTAGAGAGAGTGCTTTCACGCCTACAGGCGCTGCCACCCTTGTTCCTACGAGACGCAGCCCTCGCCGAGATGCCAACCGCCGTCCCTCAGCATCTCCTGCCCTGCAACTGTGAGGACGCTGCTCGACTCCCTGCAACCTGTGACCCGGCGTGCTTCAGACTAAATGGACGGAGTATCCTGGATGACTGGGGGATAACAGTGAATAACCAGAACATAATTTGTAGTCTCACATACTACCAAAGTGTACTTAAGCTCCGCCTTTCCTTTCCAAAGGTTTTTTATTTTTATTTTTATTTTTTGTTGTCATCTTTGTTGTTGACATTGCTTGTTTTTTACTCTTAATTATTTGGTCTTAGTTAATCCCCTTGTCACTAAACCTAGGGCTCTTTATTACCCTGTAATATTTAAAGTAACTTGGAATTTGTTTCTTAGAAATCATTTATTGGAATTAATTAATAGTATAATTGTTTATATAAGCATCTACCTCAGTATCACAGTAAAATCTTCCACATGAATATACTCTCACCCTGTTTATTTTTACACTTAGATTTATATTAGAGTAAATTTCTAGATTTACTTAGATTTATATGTCATTTTTTTGGAATTATCATTTGAGCTCACTTTGTTTAATTAGGTTCATACTAATTATAGGATTTTAACTAACCATTACTAAGCTAATTATCTTTAAGATCATTTTACTTTATGATTATTATTTTTCTTATTATTTTTTATTTTACATTTATATTGTCAGTCTTTACTGATTTTTTGTTTTTTCTTTTATCTAACTTCTGTGTCCTTCCTGGCTATCTATTGGATCTTTATTTTACTTTTAACTTGTTACTATTTTATGTGTATTTGGTTCTATTCTTGTGTTTTGCTATATCGTGTATCTTGTATCGTGATCCCTCTGCATTTCGATGCACACTGATATTGATCCTGATCAAAATCTTCTGTCTCATACCAACACCAACCAGCACATTGATCATCATTATTGCAAGTATTACACAGCACACCAGGCAAAAAACAAACTCCAAAAGAGCACCTGCTTATCAGTTTACAACCAAAATGTAAGATCACTTGGTAAACATTTTGATGATATAAATGCATTACTCACAGCACTAGGTACTAACTTATCGTTCATTATTTTAACAGAAACTTGGCTAAATAAAGACTATACCCAACTATACAACTTAGCTGGTTATAAAGCCATTCACAACTGTAGGCCTAATAAAATAAGGGTGGCACAGCTATATATTACCGAGATACATTTATCTGCAACAGTGTCATTAGTGATAGAGATGACTACTGGTAATATACTTTTGCTCAGTTACAATTAAATCCCTTAAATCCTCCTTGACTATTGGAGCCATCTATAGATTTCCAAATACTAACATAGCTTCTTTCTCGGATAACCTAGGAATCTTATTAAAAAACAATCTTATTAACAAAAACCACATCATTCTGGGAGGAGACTTCAATATTGACCTGGATCAACAAAATTGCTCTCAAGTTGACTATTTCCTTAACAGCATGAACTCCTGTATGCTAATCCCTACAATCACCAAACCTACCCGAGTCACTCAAACATCAGCCACTACCTTGGACCACATATGGACAAACATAACAGCTCCCCTTGTATCTGGTATAATCTACGACAGAACAACTGACCACTATCCTACCTTTCTCATAGCGAACATGGACATAACACCACCAAAAAGCGAGAAACTTTCATTCAGGTTACACAGTGAATCAGCTTTAGGTAATCTTACAATGCACTTCACAATATTAATGGGATTCTGAATTCAATAATACCCAGGATATAAATTCATAGCTAACCTCTTCTCTCCAAAACTCTAAGCCTCTACAACCTTCATTGTCCCTTCTTACCAAGCAAGTAACTGACAAAAGATTAAACAATCCATGGCTCACAAGTGGCATTCCTCAACTCAATCAACAATAAACATGAATAACCTCTTCCTCTCCAAAACTCTAAGCTCTACAACTTCATTGTCCCCTTCTTACCAAGCAAGTAACTGACAAAGATTAAACAATCATGGCGCACAAGTGCATTCTCAGCTCAATCAACAATAAATATGAATATGAAAGAAATAGGATTCGCCAAGTTCAAAGGAAGTAGCTAAAAGGTATTCATCATGCTTACCTGTTCATATGAAAGGCAAACTTCATATTAGTGAATAGATCAGTGAGCAAAAGGCAACATGAAAAGCACATGAAAAACAATCTTAGTATCCTAGGAACTAACAACCCAATCACATAACCAAATAAAATTCTATAGGATGGCTTTACACCGTCAACTGATTTAGAAATGGCAAATGAATTTAATAGCTTCTTTTCATCGGTTGGTGCTAATCCTTGCCAGTAAAATCCACAGACTCAGACACATATTAACACATATCTCTCAAGCAGCTATCAAACTCTCTTCTCCTTTCATCAATCAGCCAGCAGATGTTGTGTCCATCATACACTCTCTAAAAACCAAGGCAGGGAACACCAGTGAAATTCCGTCCATTGTATACAAGAGCGCCTCCATGCCCTTGCCACACCCATAGCTCTACTGTTCAACAAATCTATAGAGTGTCACACCTTCCCTGATATCCTTAAAAAAGCAAGAGTAACGCCAGTCCATAAAGGAGGCAATCAGGCGGACATAAACAATTATAGACAATATCAAATCTACCCATTCTATGAAAAATATTTGAAAAAATTATCTACAAACAGCTCTATTCCTACCTCGTAAAATTCGACGTACTCAGCACCTGCCAGTTTGGCTTCCGGTCCCAAAAGAGCCAATGATGCAATCATTAGTCTCCTGACGTAATCTACTCAGCCCTTGACAAAAATGAGTTTCTGATTGGACTCTTCATTGACCTAGGAAAAGCCTTTGATACTGTTAATCACAACTACCTCTTACTTAAACTCCAGCATTATGAAATCCGAGGCCTTGCCATTGACTACATCCGATCCTATCTTAGTGACAGACACCAATGTATAACCATCAATGATACAACTTCTTCCACTCTACCAATTACCGTTGGAGTGCCACAGGGCAGCATCTTAGGACCTCTTCTATTTCTTATATATATCAATGATCTGCCTAATGTCTCTAATATTCTTAAACCTATATTGTTTGCTGATGATACTACCCTTATCTATACAGACCGCAACCCACATACAATAAATAATGTTGTGAATAATGAATTAAAAAAATTCCACTTATGGATGTCAACTAACAAACTAACATTAAACATAGAAAATACCTACTACATCTTATTTCTGAAAAGACCTACTACATCTCACTCCCTAGTGAATTGAAAAGCTGTCAAACTTTTGCCTTATTTAAAAGCAAAACCAAAGAGTACCTAATTTCATCTTCGTTGTTTCCTACACTGAGCTTTAAATTTGCTCTGTATCTAGTGTTACCCATTCTCCCAATTTTTATGTACTTAACCCAAACAGCCTTATCATTGTGTTCATTGCTATCTTCTTTTATGTGCTAGCCATATGCTGTATTGTGTCTACCAATTTTTGTCAACTACCATTCAAGCAGTCATTGCAGTTAATCTGAGCTACCTATGTGCTTTAATATACCTACAATTTTCTCTCATCTTTTTTTTTCTTGGCTTGTAACTGTTATCACTTTATATAAATTTTGCAAGCATTTACCTACTTAAAATTTCTTAAATTAAGGACCTGCCCGAAACGCTGCACATACTAGTGGCTTTACAAGATTGTAATTACCATATTATGTATCCCACAATCCCAATACCTTCTTGTGTATATATATATAAATAAATAAATAAATAAATTGGAAGCAAATCATCGAATGCAACTCAGCTACAGATAGACAACATTAACATCAGTAATAAAAATGACGGCAAGTTTTTGGCCTATTCCTAGACAAGAGACTCAACTTCAGCACCCACATTCAAAACATAACTAAAAGTCTGTTAAAACAGTTGGTATACTCTCTAAAATAAGATATTATGTTCCTAACTGCTCTCCTCTCACTATATTAGCACTAATCTATCCCTATCTTAATATGGTATCTGTGCATGGGGTCTACCACTGCAAACCACCTAAGCCCATCATCACCCAGCAAAAATCGCTATCAGAATAATAACAAATTCTGCTTTCAGACAACACTCAGCCCCCCTGGTTTAACTCCCTAAACTTTCTAAATATTAATTTTAACTTCCTCCACACATTCTCTTGTGTCAACTACATTTACAAAACCCTGTCTTAAATGCAAACCATGCTCTGAAACTCTCCCTGGACAGATGTAATAGGACCCATTATCACCACACCAGAAATAAATATCTCTTTGATATCCCCAGGGTCAAACTTAATCTGAGTAAACACTCGATGCAAATTAAGGGACCTAGTCTATGGAACTCACTCCCTAGTGAATTGAAAAGCTGTCAAACTTTTGCCTCATTTAAAAACAAAACCAAAAAGTACCTAATTTCATCTTCGTAGTTTCCTACATTGAGCTTTAAATTTGCTCTGTATCTAGTGTTACCTAATCTCACAATCAATCCAATTTAAGAGTAAAGCTGCTTGTAGATTAGTTTTTCAATATATTTGACAAGTTTGGCAGAATTGATATAGGTCTGAAGTTGTTAACATCAGTGGGATCATCACATTTGTGGACAGGGGTTACTCTAGTTTTTTTTAGAATATCTGGAAAAGGTTTGGAGTTCAAGTGACTTGTTGAAGAGCAATGCAATGGCAGGAGCTAAAAATCTGGAGTTTTTTTGTAAATAAGAGTTGGTACCTCCTCAAGGGCACTAGACTTGGTTTTAAGGGAAAGGATTATGTCAGTAACATCAGTGGAATTAGAAGGCATTAGGTATAGATACTGTGGATAGTTACCTGTAAGATTGTCCTGAATATTAGTACTGGAAGATGGAATATCATTTGCAAGGGATGACCCAATTTAAGAGAAGAACCTATTGAACTCAAAAGCAGTGTCAGAGGGTGAAAGCAGACCATCATTATTTGACAGGAGTATTGGTTTGTTATTTAAAATCTTCTTTGATCCCAATATTTGTGAAATTGTGCTCCATGTTTTCTTAATGTTGCCCTTTGTGTAGGTAAACTTATCTTCGTAGTATTTAATTTTGGCTCTCCTAATTATTTTAGATAGCAATGATGAGTAATTCTTTGAAAATTCTTTGGAGACGATACCTAACCTATACTTCTTCTCAAGGTCATGTCTTTTATTAATGGATTTAAGTATCCACTTTGTAAGCCAAGGATTGTTTAGCCTTTTAGTTGTGACTTGTTTCGTTAGCATAGGACAATGGGTGTTATAAAGGCTGAGAATTTTTTGAAGAAAAGATTGCACTGCTAGGTTGATGTCCCCTATGTTACCTAATTCGGACTCCCAGTTGACATTAGTAGCAGCAGCTATAAAATTGCCTATGACAGTTTCATTGTGCAGCCTAAAGCTTATCTCCCTTGTCTCTAGAGGTAGTTTGTTAATGTTAGTTAGGAGAAATGTGGGGTAATGGTCTGTAGTGCTATCGATGATTATCCCTGAAGTAAGCGGAGAGGTTATGTTGGTCCAGATGTGATCAAGTGCTGTGGCAGTACTATCAGTGATTCTAGTAGGTTTAGTGATTAAGGGTATGAGGAAGCAGGAATTCATACAGTTGAGGAAGCTGGCAGCAGTAGGGTTTTCAGGCTCGCAGAAGTCAATATTAAAGTCCCCTGCGATAATTAGATGGTTTTTGTTCAGTCTGTTATCTAGTATTAGATTTCTAAGATTAGAGTTGAATTCGTACACATCAGTGTTAGGAATTCTATAGACTGCTCCCACAGTCAGGACTGACTCAGCACCCTTGACTCTGAAACTGGCGAAGATATATATACTCCCCACAGTAGTCTCTAGTTCTAATTACTTTTAAGCATGTTAGTTCTTGGTGGTAGTAATGAGCAATACCACCACCTCTCTGAATTGGTCGACAGTTGTGAATTGCTGAGTAGTTTGGCATGTTAAAGAGTTGAGCAGTATCCTCTTTTAACCACGTTTCAGCAGTCTCCGTGGTGTAGTGGTAAGACACTCGCCTGGCGTTCCGCGAGCGCTATGTCATGGGTTCGTATCCTGGCCGGGGAGGATTTACTGGGCGCAATTCCTTAACTGTAGCCTCTGTTTAACGCAACAGTAAAATGTGTACTTGGATGAAAAAACGATTCTTCGCGGCAGGGGATCGTATTCCAGGGACCTGCCCGAAATGCTACGCGTACTAGTGGCTGTACAAGAATGTAACAACTCTTGTATATATCTCAAAAAAAAAAGTATAATAAAAAAGAATTTGTTGTCAATAGTTTCAATCAAGGCACTAACATCATCGAAGTGTTTGCTTAGTGATCTTACATTCAAGTTAATTACAGAGATATTGTGATTATGTGTTAATGCATTGTTTACATCATAAGCTGTAAAATATCTACAATTTTGATCATTAAAGTGATGATTGTCATAGATAGTGGATAAGAGGTTTAGTTCTGGGTCTATACTTGTTTGCATAAGAAGGCTGCTTGTAGGAAAACAAGGCAAGAATGGCAATTACAAAACAAAATTTTAATATAAAAGGGGGGAAAAATAAAAATATAAACAAGACTATACAAGACAAACACAAAATGAACAAAAAAAAGAAAAATGAGGTAGATTGCTTACAAGTACTCTCAGGTACACAGTAAGTAATAATTTGCATTTAGAGACACATGCAAAGCCAGGGGTACAATGGAGTAAGGGAGTATGGCGAGACTAGGCAACCTAGGTAATAAATGAAAGCATAGAAAAAACTTGAATAATAAACATAGGCAAGTTAATCTAATGATTATTAACTATAAATAGTTTAGTTAGGTCCTATAATTAATAAGAGCTAGAGAAATATTAATGCACTCAATTAATTAAGTCCAATAAACTGACTAATATAAATTAAATTAAAATTTACTTTAAAAAAGTGTAACAAAAAGACCTTGGATACCTAGCCCGCACTAGGTGACAAGGGGTTAATTATGTTGACTCATTGAGAGGGATACTAAGGTGGGACAAATCACATGGGAGAGGAAAGTGTTGAGGTTATCCTCATTAGCAATTGTAAACATTTTACTTGCTGAGGTCTTTCTCAACTTAATCACGCCATCTCTAACGAAGCACTGATGAATCGCAGCTGGGTTTTGTTTACGGATTTGACGCAGGCGGTGGAGTTGTGAGCTAATCAGAGACATTACTGTCTCAGACACTACGTACTCGGACCACAAGCTCATTGAAGTGCAAACTAACATTAATAACGGTAGTAGGCCCAAGAGAAACATCAAGCGAGAAGGGCTATTCAATAAATTCAATTTTAATAATAAGAGGATAGACTGGGAGAAAATAAACAGGGAACTTACAAACATTCAGTGGGAAAATGTTCTAAGAAATAAAAATCCTACAAGGAATAGAAAAACTGACTTCTGAAGCACATGAAGTTGTCTGAACATGTTCCTTTGAGGAAAGCCAGAAAGAGGTCCAATGTAGAAAGAGAACGCAGACGACATTACAAAAGGAGGAAGAAATTAACGGAAATGCTTAAGCAGACACGACTCTCCATACAGAGAAGAAATAATTTAAACAGGGAGATTGAAGAAATCGAACAGAGACTGAAGCATTCCTATCAGACTGAAGAAAGGCAACTAGAACAGAAAGCAATTCAAGAAATAAAGAAAAACCCAAAATATTTCTTCACATATGCTAAATCAAAAGCGAAAACCACTGCCAGTATTGGACCTATTCGTATTAGTGAAGGTTCATACACTGAGGATGACAAAGAAATTAGTGAAATCCTAAAAAAGCAGTATGAGGACATGTTTAGCACTCCGATACTCAGCATGAAAGTGGAAGATTCGGACAATTTCTTTATGAATGATACTCAAACACCTGTAAATATAACTGATATCAACACGAGCGTGGCAGATTTTGAAAGAGAAATTGACAATATGCCCATGCACTCAGCCCCGGGTCCAGACTCATGGAATTCAATATTTATAAAGAAATGCAAAGTGCCAGTAGCACAGGCACTCAGTATAGTGTGGAGGAAGAGCTTGGACACAGGGGGATACCAGATGCGCTTAAAGCAGCAGACATTGCCCCTCTACACAAGGGTGGTAGCAAAGCATTGGCAAAGAATTATAGACCAGTTGCACTAACGTCCCACATATAAAAGTATTTGAGAGAGTGATCAGGAGTCAGGTCACTAGATTCATGGAAACCAATGACCTCCACAATCCAGGCCAACATGGATTTAGAGCAGGAAATCATGCCTCTCACAGCTACTTGACCACTATGACAAAATCACTGAGGCATTAGAGGAAAAACATAATGCAGATGCCGTGTACACAGATTTTGCAAAGGCATTCGACAAATGTGACCATGGAGTGATTGCACAGAAAATGAGGTCAATGGGTATAACTGGTAAAGTACGAGGCTGAATACTCAATTTCCTGTCGAACAGAACACAAAGAGTAACAGTCAATCAAGTAAAATCGAGTCCGAGCGCAGTTAAAAGCTCTGTACCTCAAAGTACAGTCCTTGCGCCACTGCTGTTCCTTATTCTCATATCAGATATAGACAAAAACACAAGTCACAGCTTCGTGTCATCCTTTGCAGATAATACAAAAATCAGCATGAAAATTACCTCTGCTGATGACATTGATAAATTGCAAACAGATATTAACAAAGTTTTCGATTGGGCAGCAGAAAATAACATGATGTTTAACGGTGATAAATTCCAGGTACTCAGATACGGCAAAAATGAGGATCTTAAACATAATACAGGGTACAAAACACAATCGAGTCTGCCCATAGTAGGAAAACAGCATGTCAAGGATTTTGGAATAATGATGTCCGACGACCTAACGTTTAGGGAGCATAACCATGCAAGTATTGCGTCAGTCAGAAAAATGACAGGATGGATTACGAGAACCTTCAAGTCCAGAGATCCCATCACAATGGTTGTACTCTTCAAATCACTTGTGTTGTCCCGTCTTGAGTACTGCTCAGTACTCACTTCCCCATTCAGAACAGGAGAGATTGTTGAAATTGAGGGAATACAGAGAACATATACGGCACGCATAGACAAGATAAAGCACCTAAATTATTGGGATCGACTCAAAGCTCTCCAAATGTACTCACTAGAAAGGAGACGAGAGAGATACCAAATAATATACACATGGAAAATACTGGAGGGACAGGTCCCAAATCTGCACAGTAAAATAACAACGTAATGGAGTGGACGATATGGAAGAAAATGCAGAATAGAACCAGTGAAGAGCAGAGGTGCCATGGGTACAATCAGGGGGAACACTGTATGAACATCAGAGGCCCACGGTTGTTCAACGTCCTACCAGCGAGCATCAGAAATATTACAGGAACAACCGTGGACATCTTCAAGAGGAAACTAGATTGTTTCCTTCAAGGAGTGCCGGACCAACCGGGCTGTGGTGGGTATGTGGGGCTGCGGGCCGCTCCAAGCAACAGCCTGGTGGTCCAAACTCTCACAAGTCAAGTCTGGCCTCGGGCCGGGCTTGGGGAGTAGAAGAACTCCCAGAACCCCATCAACCAGGTACCAACTACAGTCTCTCATTATCTTAATGGCATAACTAATTAGCACTAACTACACAAGCTATAATTCTATCCCTATTTACAAGTAACATTCTTTCCATCCTGGTTGGAGGAAGCTGAGGTGTAGTCACCGAATATAAGCAAGCGAATTGCGAATAGCCGACAATACAATTTCCACAGTGATTCGGATAACTCCAGTACAAACGCTATGGATTTACTTCACCTCTTCAACCTCATGAATGTAGCACTCGGCGTGTACAGTTCTAATCGACCCCAAGACACTACATCTTCGACTCAGAGCAGACAGCAGACGACGACCGCATCGAGCTACGAAGTTCTCTCAAGCCCCATCAAGGTTAGAAACTTACGATTCCCCTCGAGCCGCCATGCTCTCCCACATAGAGCTCCTTGACTCCGGCCTCACTCAACTCTGCTCTGCTCCAAGCTCCGTCTCAATGTTTATATTATGAGTTTATAGGCTGCTATGGGGGGGGTCTACTGTATTATGGAGAAGGGTCAGCAATTAGAATCAAGATGTAACAGGGTAGTGACGCAATTAGGCCCGGCCCCCAAGGAACATAGGTTCCTGTTTATGCTTTAAGGTTTTAGAACAGATCTGTCGTCTGGGATACAATCAACTACGTAACTACAACAGGAGTAATGGATACACCTAAAAAACTAACGTATTTATTAACCCTCTTAACAAGCCCCCATATACATTAAACAACAATAAGAATAATTACTTTACCACACTATCTTACGTTAAAAACCTTGGTCCACATAGACAGGATACAAGGTTTTACAATTAGGATAAACTAGGGTAAAGTCTACTAGGCCAGGGACACTAGCGAGGACTCTAGGTAGCTCAATGGTACCACTTGAGCACACGTGGTTCCACTTTGATGCCTTAGAGTAACTTAGCAATATAAACACTAGCGTGACCTATACATATTACTACACACATGCCAGAAAACGCAAATGCAGCACTATACTTAGCTTTGTAAACTAGACACAGGGTAAGGTAAGGGAAGAGGATAGGTATTCAGAGCAACACAGAAAGTTGTGGACACCACGCCACAAGACCAGAGAAGAACGAGACAGTGTGCAGTCTCAGCTCTCTCCAGCTGACTCGCTGCCGGCCGAACACCCAGCTAATCGTACCGCAGCCCTCAATCCAAGTTTACTCAGATCTACTTTACTAATACTTTCTAATCATTTGTAAACATAGTTGATGCCTATTTAATTAATTAATAATTAACCACAAGCTCAGTCTTATTACGCTCTGCGAGAAACAAGATTCGTCTTACGTCTGGCAAGGAAGATACGAACAAAGGCGCGTCGACAAGTGCACCAAATAACTTAAGCTAAATTATATAAGAGCTCAATTTGACCTCTGGTTTCCATTGAGGAACCCAGGGTCGTAACAGTCTACGACACTGATGTATCCAAGACTACTAAATAAATATGAAAACCCACTAAATACTGTGTATATAATCTACCCAACAACATAACATAATCGTATGTTACAGTGCTATCACTCAGTTCTCAGGATATGAGAACAAAGGAACAAAAGGCAAGTGACATCAAAGGCATCAGATTCACTAAGGATTCTTTTGAGGGACAAGTGACTTGGAGGAAGGCTAGAAAGCAAAATGGTAAAAAAAAACAAGGAGTTGCACATAAAACACATGACCATGAGAAGAAGTATAGGTTAGGAGTCATCTCTAAAAAATTTCAAAGATTTACTCATCCATGCCGTCTAAAATAATTAGAAGGGCCAAAATATAGTACTACGAAAATAATTTACGCAAATTAAGGGCACATTAAGAAAACATGGAGCACTATCCTCAAATATAGGATCAAAAGAGATTTGAATAAAAAAACCAATTCTCCTATCCAATGTCGATGGTGTGCTTTCGGCCTCAGACACTGCTATTGAATTCAATACATTATTTTCATCCATTGGGACATCCCTTGCTCATGATATTCCATCCTCACTCACAAATATTAAGACTACCTTACAGTAACTATCCAGAGTCTCTGTAGCTAGCTCCGCTAATCCCTCTGATGTTATTTATTTATTTATTTATTTATTTATTTATTTATTTATTTATTTATATACAAGAAGGTACATGGGTGTGTGAAATACATAGCATAGTATTTTCAATCTTGTAAAGCCACTAGTTAATGAGGTAATCCTTTTCCCTTATACTAAGTCAAGCGCCTTGATGAGATAACATCTCTAATTTACATAAAAGCCTCCAGATTTCTAGCTCCTCCCATTGCATTACTCTTCAACAAACCACTTGAACGCCAAACCTTTCTGGATATTCTAAAAATAAGCGAGAGTAACCCCAGGTCACAAATGTGGTGATCTCACTGATGTCAACAATTACAGACCTATATCAGTTCTGCCAACCTGTCAAAAATATTTGAAAAGCTAATCTACAAGCAGCTTTACTCATATCTAGCCAAACTCAATATACTTAGCTCTTGCCAATATGGTTTCAGACCCAATAAAAGCACTAACGACGCACTTATTAGTATGATTAACTTGATACATACAGCTCATTGATAAAACTGAGTTCTCTGTTGTTATTTGTGGACCTATGTAAGGTTTTTGACACTGTCAACCACCAAAACCTTCTTCTTAAATTACTTCATTATGGAGTCAGAGGTCACTCCTTGCAATACCCTCAGCCTTACCTTACTGACAGGCTCCAGTATGTTTCTGTGAATAATTCCATTTCTCCACACTATCCATAAACATTAGTGTTCCACAGGGCAGCATACTTGGCCCTCTCCTCTTTCTCATCTACATTAATGACCTTCCAAATGCCTCAACACCTCAAACCAATCTTATTTTCTGATGACACAAGTTTCATTTTCTCCAGTCCTGACCCTCTTGCTCTACATGTCACTGTGAATACTGAACTAAATAAAGTCCATCTTTGGCTAACTGCTAACAAACTCACCTAAACATTGACAAAACTTTCTATATTTTGTTTGGTAATAAATCTTCAAATGAAATTAATCTAAGAATAAACAATATACAAATCAGTAATAAAGTTGATGGTAAATTCCTTGGTGTCATCATCGATAACAAACTGAATTTCCAGAGACACATTCTAAATATAGCAAAAAAAGTTTCTAAAACTGTTGGCATTCTTTCTAAGATCAGATATTATGTACCCCGCCCTGGTGACGCTCTATTACTCCCTCATCTATCCATTCTCAACTATGGTATTGTGCTTGGGGTTCTACTACCCAAATCATTTACGTCCTCTAATTACCCAACACAAAGCTTCTATTAGAACAATATCTAACTCTGGCCCCAGATAGCACTCGGTACCTCTACTCACTCGGTACTCTGAATATGTTAGATATTAAGTCACTGAACATCCTCTAATGTGTACTCTATATATTTAAAACTCTGAATTGCAATGTCAATCCTGACCTTAA
>WNGS01169296.1:47798-58169 GCA_020271785.1 Procambarus virginalis
ATGCTTCTTAGACGGTTGTAAAACAACCCTGGGCACCCACCCGAAACAAAGACACTCATTTGTTATTCCAAGAGTACGACTTAATCAAACTAGAAATGCCTTACAAATCAAGGGACCCAGAATGGAATGACCTTCCCAACAAGTGTAAAGGCTGTACCTCTCTCAACCAGTTTAAGATTAAGGACTAAGTACGTACAACTAATTAACGTCCATGTCATCCTACATTACCCCTAAAAATGTCAACTCCATCTGATCTTACTATTTTAAACAATGTTGTTTGTTTGAACCAATTGTATTGTCATATACATGTTGGTCAACCTGTCTACCATGTTTCCCCCCTTTTTATGTTTTATTTTTTTTCTTTTCAACGCAATTTACACTTTAAGCTCACTATATTAAGTTTTAGTCTAAGTGTTTTTTCCGCCCTTGCGCCTTGCCCGAAACGCTATGCCTGCTAGTGGCTTTAGGTATTGTATGTACTAGCTCTCTTAAATCAACATAATGTTTGTACTAATCTTCTATGTATGTACTTTTACCTGAATAATCATCCTGACATAGTTTGGACAAAATAGAGCAGGATGCAGTACCGTTAAGGACAGTACTGGATCTAGAGTTAAGAGGTGTGACCGACATGCAGCTAGCCAAAACCATTTCCCCATCAATATTATGGTGGAGTGTGAGGGAAGGCCAAGGGAAAAAAAGTTAACTTTTACGAGCAACACAGTTTATTACCCGCAACACCAGCCCAATAATACTGCCCACAATTGAAGACTACGGAATTAATAACTGGGTAGAAAAAAAATCCATGTGAAGGAATCCCTTAATCGGAAATGGTGCAATACAAATGGCCTTAGTTGCTAGTGTCCACAAGTTCATCTTCCTGTAGCTCCAGTGGATTGCTAAGAACCCAGCAAAACTAAATTTTTTATACCTCCTTGAGAGAAGAAAACTTTTGTGGATAAATACAATAGAAAAACAAAGGGGGTGGGGGGGAAGCCAATTATATCAGAATCTGGACTGGGTCTGGAATGACCCAATTCAGATTTTTAGAAGCACAGTGATATGCATGAATGATGTTTTATCAAAATTCTGTCCACCTAGATCAGGAACACTGAGTGATTGGTAAGTCAAAATATTTATATACGTTTCCTGCAACAGGAAACAGTGAGCTAGCTATTGTAGACATTCTGAAATTTCATCATGCACATAGAAATAAGAATGAATGAATGTAGTAGACTATGGTGTAGCTATTCTTGTCTCCAAGGTAAGTTAAAGACAATTGTAATATTTCACATGTATTCGCTTTGTGCATTTATAATTTGCCACAAGAGAAATTACAACTTGCAAAGAAATTCTCCAATGTTGTCAATTAATTTAACGACACTTAAATCCTGACAACTTGAGTAATGATTCAACAATGAATGTTTCAATTTCCTTCGGTTGGCTAAACGTATATATTAAGATAGCCACACGTATCAGCAACTCCCTCCTCCCCCCACTCCAGCACCTGCTGTACGCACCTGGTCGACGCGCCGAACCCTTCAATGCCTAACTAGCGACTTGCGGCCATCCAGCTCCTCATTGGCCGCCACCAACACTCCACTCGGTTCCTCGCCAATCACAAGTCCTCGCCAGTTATGTTGGAGTCCCTTGCGTTTCTGCCAGCCAGAATATCGTGTGCTCTCAGCTATGAACACCTAAGTGACTCACCTTGTGTGGTCAAATAGAGGTTTATAGTTAGTGCATATATTCCAGCATTCATATTTTATTTACTTTTGTATGTCAATTCTCCTCCCCATTAACGTAACCTATTTTCATATTATGTTTTTTCCACTTGATATTTTTTACCATTAAGCCAAGATTTTGCATTTGTTTCAATTTGTGTTTTTTTATTGTTATTAAATCCATTGTTTATTATTGTCTTATATTTGACCTTACCACAGATTACCAATCACGCAGTCATTCTTTTTTTCTCTTTTTTTTCCTTTTCTTTTTTTATATAGTATATGTGGCCCAGCACTGACACCTGCTAGTTGGAAGACTGCTGACCACCATTTCCAACTCGTTACCGTCACACGTGTCTTATTAACCTCGTCTCTCATTCGTAAAATTAACACGCAAACGGATAGAATACACGACGGCACCGACTAGCATTTATTTACTTGTGAAACAACTGTATACGATGTTGAATAAAATACACGCGCACAAATACACTAAAAAAATAGTAGGTACGTACGTTAATTTATAAACGCCAGGAAATTACTAAAATTACTCTTGATAACATGTAATGAGTTTACTATATTTATTTTGACACTCGATGGACTGGTAACGCAATTATAAAAAGCATTAAAGTAAAAAATTTCGTCTCTAAATCAAAGACCAATATAAATGTTAAAAAATATTGAAATTACCGCATTCTTGAACAAAATATACTGAATTATATAGTGAATATTATCGAAAGGAACTACACTGAATTTATTGTAAATAATTTTAGTTTCAAATCTGTTTTATTTATCGAAATAATCTAAGTCTCGTTTATCAGCACACCATTAATCTCAACTTTACGTTAACTGAATTCTCAAATTTTCTAGTAAATCTTAGGCGCGCTAGAATTGAATGAACGTTATCGTTAATTTAACACTGGCGCGATGTTTATAATCTTCAACAATTATTAATTCTTAACGCCCGACGCTGACAACGGCGCTCAGATATAATTTTAAGTATTTATTAATTAAACAAAAATTAATGATAAATCACTTATTTACGTTACTGAATGCACTCGATGTTAACATAGCATACACTGGGTCACTGCCGCTCGCGTAGTAGAATACTGAGAAATTAACACATAGCCGCGACACTCACAGCTAGACAGAGTCGCGCTGAACCTTAATTAAAAATTAGTAATTATTTTCCAAAAATTATAAATTAAATACTGGCGGTAGGGGACTTGTTACTTTACCGAATATAACACTCACCAGACACTTGGACACGTTGGTAAGTTTACAAAAATTAAAACGCGCACACTGTCACGAAGTCGAATCCTCAGAAAGTAGACTCCCACTAATCCTTAATTAACCAAGTATTTCTTTTCTCAAAATTATAATTAAATACCGACGTGTAGTTTGCGTATCACTTGAACTGAATATATCACTCGCAAGACACTTAGACACTTGGTTGAGCGCAAACAATTACTGAGCGCTGCCTCACTGAGCGCTGAGAACCGCTAGAAGAAAAAAATCAGAGTCCCAACGCTAATTCGCTTAAATGACCAAAAATCGACTTTTGGTCTCTCAAAGTTCTAACTTGGATCACTGTAATCGCACACTGGAATTAACACTGACGACCCAATGATCGTATGGCTAGACACAAAATTAGAATTTATTCCCAAAAACTGAGATTTTCCAAGCGACTTTGAAATATATCATCACAACAATTTTCAACGATTTTCACTGAATTAACGAATCCACTTTAATGCACTGCACTTCACTTCACTTGAAAACAGTGGACCACTCACCTTGGTAATTCTCCCAGAGAATTGATACTGCATACATGTACACAAACTCCAGATATAAAAGAAATATAAAACAAATACTTAGAAAATAATAACACTTATATACGAAAATTACCTAACAAGGGGGAATACTTAACTAATGGAGGGATACTTAACTTGAAAGGGAACTTAATATACAACTTAATGTAGTACTTAAGGAGATCTCGATTTAACCTATAACCGTCCCGTCCCGGTCGCCCTGTCGCTTTTACCAGTCTCGGTAACCACATCCACCAATATCCCGACAGTACCAAATAAATCCTGTCCTTCGCGGTCAACGGTTAGACTAGACAGCGGAAAAACCGACGGATCTAACTGTCCAACACCACCACCGTAATTCCGTTGCTAGACAATCTACTACGCCATCCCTCAGTAACTCTTGGTACCTTCATGGTTGTACCGTAGAAATCTAGCGATTGGGTCGCCTAACACGCCCTCGGGGATAAATAATTAGCGTCCTAATACTTCCCCGCTCAGACAATTCGAAACCTAGAATTGTTGTTGCAAAACCACCATGCAACACCCTTGTCCGTAGTTGCAGAGGGTCGAGAAAAAGTACCCTGTCCAACTATCCAAGGCGGCCTCCACACTTAACTGCCTGCTAGCGCACTTAACTTACCAGACTCTCAAGACCCTAGAATCGCCTACTCTATGCGAATCGCACCACATAGGATTACCGTCGACTCTATCTCATGGGCCCCGGCTGCACTCTCACCACACAGCATAACCGAACGGACAGACGCGTGAGGCTTCAATAATCGTCAAGAAATTATTGAAACACCGCTGCTACCATTGTAACGTTTCTCTACCATAACATCTACTGCTGCTGTGTACCATTGTAATACCCGTTATATCACCCTTGTAATATATCGTAATATCTTTATTGTAATACCCTGTCCACACTTAAAAACCAGCAAACACTAATAACGGACCAGTATGACCCCTCGCTGGACTGTCACGAATATAAGCTGAATATTAAATGAGGAATATCACAAGGAAATAGAGATTATTATTCTTCTTACCTTTATACACTGCCACCACCTTCCAAATGAATGAATGCGTCTATAATTATCGGTCCCCAGGAAGGAAGGGACTCGATAATCAGGGAACTCAATGGACCAGTGATTGAAATTGAATGGATTACTTTAGTCTTATTGAACTGAACGGGAGGCTCTCGCTTTACTTTATTATTCCTAAGAATGGAGAAACACAGGGGAATTTCTAACACAGCATATGAGAATCACCTGGATGGATAACACAGTCAAATAATCAAAGGGGGGTAGATAACTCACCAAAATGACATTAATATTATTTTATTTATGGAAAACTGTATAATTAAAACAATAGAAATTATAGCCTACTCTAAATACTGCGAGGCAAATGGTGCTAAATACTGATATACAAGAAACCTTGGAGCACACTACCTTCAATATTACAGCTGGCCAAAAGATGTTGAATGGCTGTTGCAGGTCAGTTGACCTGCACCGGTCAGTTGACCTGCACCGGTCAGTTGAAACTCCCCAGACACACTGACTTCTCTCTCTTACAAAAAATGCTACCACACTCCTAGGCCCAATTTAACTCCGCCTCTCCCAGCCTAGGCCAATGGATTTAAACATAACTGGGTGAACTAGAGACCGGCCAATGGCATGGCAGGCACTCCTGAGACTGACTTCCTACTCAACCAATGAGCGCAGAGTGTCACTCTCAGACCATACAACTCAGACTAGCTCCGCCCCTTAAGTCCTGGAGACATAGGCCTTGTTTCCGAAAGATCTGTTTTTCTCCCGTAGGCTCACACATCGTTCCCACGGTACGACAGGAAACGCCCACACGACGGGTGGCTCTCTCTGGCTGCCCGAAATTCGAGAACACAAGTTTTATTGGCCCTGGAGTATTGTTTCTAAAAGTTTGTCACTGACTAATTTCCGAAGACGGGAAGGCCAAGGGGAGCAGGCTTCAAGCTTTATGACCCTTGACGAAAGATGGGTTGGCCCACGGGGAAGGGGAGAAAGAGAGTAGAAAGGGAGAAGGGAGGGAGAAGGGAGAAGAAAGGGAGAAGCAATGATCTACGCGCCAGATCATTACAAGGGTAATTAACGCTCATTAAAGTAAAGTTTGACATAGGCTGTTGAGAAGCTACCAAGATAGTGGTAGGCTTAGTTAACGTAACTAGATTGGGATTTAATTAGTTGTCCGTTTGACATTAATTAGGAATTACTCACTGAATACTTGAAGGAGTCAAGTGTGATGTAATTTAAGAGACTTTGAGTTATTGTTAACAAGATGACTTGTGTTAAGAGAGACAAGTGTTGATGATTAACATAGAGTAACATCATGTTGTTGTCTAAGAGAGACAAGTGTTTGTGATTAACGTAAAGTACTTTGTTGCTGACTGCTGTGGACAGTCAATTAAAGTAATTAATCACATAATCAATTTTGTAATTGATTAAGGCAATTTCTTTTCTTTATCGTCTGGAGACGAGAGTAAAGTAACTTGGGGATTACTGGAGAAGTGTTTTAGAATCTCACCTTGCCTGGCTTTGTTTACATTTGCAACTTCTTGCAGGGAGTTCAAAGAGTGTTCACATTAGGTTGTGACAGGGGGAGTCAGTCCTGGGCTCCGCCTAGTTACGTGGGTATCTCGCCTGGAGGGTTGGAGGACCCGTAAGATTATAGTATCTGGTCACCGTGAAGCTGTGACAATATTGTTTGCAAGCTTGTGTCATCAGTGGGCATCATTGTTCAATTAGTTCATTTAATCAGCCCGCAGTGTGAGGGGCTGTTGAATAGCTGTGTTGCAAGTGCCACTGGGTAGACATTAACGTAACGATTCACTCACTGTTGTGTAAACATAGGCTTGTGAATTATTTGTTTGTAATATTGCGTCGTCAGTGGGCACACCTGTGGTCAAGTTAATTCAGTATGCAGCCGCACAGCAATGGGCAGGAGTCGTTGCTATTTAGCTGTTGTTATAGTGCCACTTGATGGACATTAACGTAACGTAAACTCGATGTTGTAGTAGTTTAGTCTCTTGTTAATAAATTATTATTGTTATAGAAAACGGTCTTTGATGTCAATCCTTCAACCATTCTTTTCCACCCATATTCTGCTTTATCCGATTGTCTAGTAATGTGATATTATTTTTTTAATGATAGCTGCTCTTTGGAAATTCGAATTCCAATTCATAGCGCCACACATCAAAGTAAAAATTGGTGTGAGAACCCGCCGGTTATCCTTTATTGGTTTTAACGTCCTTTTTAACTAGGAGGAACCAGCGGCCTAAGTGGACAGGTTTTCACCCTTGTGGTGGAAGCCAAGCGGTTTGTTTCCGCGTTTCCATTTTCTATTGGTCTCATTCTTAGAGTAGAAATATCTGCAGTGTGCAGTTCTTTATGCTTGTGGTCCACCTCCTAAGGGAGGTAGGCATAGACAAAAATCTCACAATGTCCTGTTAGACACTAAATATGCTTTAAGATATCATCTAGAAGAAAATGGAGACATTGAAACAGTTGATAAACTCGATTTCAAATAGAACAGAATGGGGAACTTTGAAAAATATTTAATGAGTGTAATTGGAAAATGAGTGTTATTGCTAGGCAGGGAAGTAAATGAGAGGTATGCCAAATTTTGCAAAATATACGATGAAGGCACACAAACATTCATACCTAAACAGAGATGCAGGGCCAGACAACAGTATTGGTTGAACAGAAATTTTGTGAGGGCCAGAGACCAAAAGACACAAAAATGGAATCAATACAGGAAGAGGCCAAACCCCCAAACATACCAGCAATTCAAAGATGCGAGAAACAACTACACAGGAGAGGCAGTAAGAAATTTTGTAAGGAGAGAGGCAGAAAGAAATTTTGAAAAAGGGATAGCGTACAAATGTAAAACAGAAGCAGGCCTATTCTATAAATTCATAAACAACAAATTGCAGGTAAAGGATAATATCCAGAGGATGAAAATGAGAAACAGATTCATGGAAAATGAAAAGGAAATGTGTGAAACATTAAACGAAAAGTTCCAAAGAGTGTTTGTACAAAATAAAATCTTCAGAGAACCAGACACAATAAGAATTACAGAGAACGACATAGAGCACATAGAGGTGTCTAGAAATGAAGTGGAAAATATGCTCAAGGAGCCAAGTAAGAACAAAGCAGTTGGCCCAGATGGAGTTTCACGATGTGTTCTGAGAGAATGTGTATCTGAGCTCAGCATTCCACTACACTTGATTTGTCAGGCATCCCTGTGTACAGGAATCGTAGCAGACATGTGGAAAAAGGCTAACATAGTTCCAGTCTACAAAAGTGGCAGCAGGGAAGAGCCCCTCAATTATAGACCTGTATCGTTGACAAGTGTAATAGTCAAAATATTGGAAAAATAATTAAACCCAAATGAGTAGAACACCTGGAGTCAAACGATATAATATCAGACCGCCAGTATGGTTTTCGATCTGGATGATCCTGTATAACAAATTTACTCAGTTTCTATGATCGAGCCACAGAGAATTTACAGGAAAGAGATGGTTGGGTTGACTGCATCTATCTGGACCTAAAAAATGTTTTCGATAGAGTTCCACATAAGAGGCTGTTCTGGAAACTAGAACACATTGGAGGAGTGACAGGTAAGCTGTGTGACGGTGTTCCCCCCCTTCTAATTCTCCCACGCCTGCTGTAAGAGTCATGTCCACTATTCCCGAGCGTTCTCTACATTGCAGGCAACAATTGAACATATGTGGGAGAGAACAGTATTCTCGAAGAGCCGAGAAATTGGAGAAAATGTAGTATTTTGGCCTGTGGGATAGGCCCTTTAGGGAGCCAATATGGCGCTGGCAAGTCTGTTCTCCCGCCAAAACTGTGTGACGTCAGTGGCGCCAGATTGGTCACCGTCAGCGACATGGCACTGGGAGCCAATGAAAACCAACTTTGGGAAAAGTGACGTCACATAGGCATAGGGGGTCCGCCCGTGTTGGCGCCAGGCGACATCAGTCTTTCACGACACGTCCGAGAGGTAGGACGCGCGATCGGTCGTCCTGTCAGAGTGACGGATTTACCGAACTCCGGTGGATTTAAGCGTCTCCAGTTGTTGGCACGCACTCTGTGAGGTCTTCCTGCAACCCAGTAGTGGCTCAGATAAGGAATTGACAGAATATTGAGCAACAAGTGCTCAGGGGACAGGTGTGTTGCAAGAAGTGGGCCGGGCATCGACGTGTGTCGTCGTTGGCAGTTCACCAGTATAAGAGACAGCTTAGTGGCCGGGACACCCACCGTGAGTGAACCGGGTTGACAGCCTTGCCAACCAGGTTGAACGTGTGATCGACGATCCTGTCAAGTTTGACAGTAACCCCACCTTCGTGGAACCCTACGAGTCAACAGTTGGATGCAAGCACGTCGAGAAGTCTTCCAAATACCTAGCGATATATCTAGACGACGAGGGAATTGACAGTGTTGTGAGCTTCAAGTGCTCTGAAGTCGGGTGCTGTGCGTGTGTCGTCCGGGACGGCTGATAACTTCACAGTGACTTCGTAGTGGTGAGAGGCAGTTCCTCTGGGAGAACAGTGACAAGAACTAATTGGGAAACGTGCGACGACCGCCGAGACGTAGGCTGGCTGCCGTAGTTGGGAGGAAAGTTGACGGCCAGGAGACTGACTTCGACCCTGCGACGTACTGTAGAGGAAGAAGCACGGACCTGCTGTGTACAGAAGCGGCGAGACGCGACATCCTAAGGCGTGGGCTTGTGTTTCTGGATGATGAACGAGGCGAGAGCCTGGACCAGGAGCTACAACCCAACTGTCATCCTAGGATAGGTGAAGTAGGTGTTTACAGTTACCCTCCCATTTCCCCTTTAGTTAGCTATATATATATTCTTGTCAGAATATTTTATATGTCGTGAGCAAGTCTCACTTGAGTTTAAGTCACAGAGAGCACAGTATGTGGTGAGGCTGCCCAGAGCGCTCACAGTATCAGTTTACATATATATCTATGTGTGGGTGTGTGCAAGCACCAAGATTCATCAGAGAATTTACTGTGACTATTATTATTATTGATCTGTGATTATTATTATTATATATTGGTAGTAAACCAGATATTGGTGTGTTGATCTCTATAATCTATTGATATAAATGCCTGTGGATTGATCTATATAATCTATTGATATAAATGCCTGTGGTTGATCTCCATAATCTATCGATATAAATGCCTGTGGATTGATCTCTATGATCTATTGATATATATATGCCTGAAGTTTGATTACTGATTTATATATGACATGATTGTGTGCTGAATAATATCATATACGTGAAGTGATTGCCAGTGATATCTCTGTGAGAGGAAGTATAAATATAAAGAGAAGTTCAGTGATCAAGTGAGTGCATTCACAGTAAATATTATAAGAATAGAGTAATCTTTTGGTACGGTGAAAAGTCACTGTGAGAGTATTGTGAATAAGATGTTGATCGTGAGGCCAGTGAAATCATAAGTAAACCCTGTGAACGTTGAATAGTGTTTTGGAAAAAGTAAATAAACGGGGATCGTGACAATTAGAAAACAAGTACTAGTCTGTTCCACGATCGCGAGGGGCCGGTCAGCTGACAATCTGACAGGTGACGCGTGGCGCGGCCGATGTTACCATATCGGTGTGCTTCAGATTATTACGCTATGAATGGAGCAATTGTCATATATTAATTCTGATACATTGATGCATATATATATTCTCGTTGTCTTTTAAGTAAAATACCAAAAACTCTTTGGTGTTGATATCATCCCTCCATTTATCTTGTGACCCGTGTAACGAAGTAAAGCTGAGTGATCTGCCTGATA
>WNGS01169297.1:11565-22952 GCA_020271785.1 Procambarus virginalis
GGAGGTGTTGCATGGATGGAGGTTGACTACAGTCACCGGTTGTGATGGTGGCCTTGGTACTGTTGTTATTACAGATGTAGCGTTATTGTTCATGGTTGTGGCAGTTGTTGAGGGGCTTCCGGGGCTTAGCGTCCCCGCGGCCCGGTCCTCGACCAGGCCGCGGAAGTCAACCAGTGGTAGGAAATGTGGCTGTTTCTCTGTGGTGGTCATGGCGGTAGAGAGGGGAGATGGTAGTGGGTGTGGTGGATGTGATGGTGGTAGTGGGGGTGGTGGTAGTAGTGGTCGTGGTAGTGGTGGTTGTTGTGGTGGTGGTAGTGGGTGGGTGGATGTGAAGGTGATAGTGGTGGTAGTAGTGGTGGTGGTGGTGGTGGAGAAAGAGGAGGCTGGCTGCCAGTAGCCCCACCAGAGCTCCACAAAGGGGGGTGCAGGACTTCACACAACTCTCCACGGGTTCTGCAACAGAATATAGGGGGAGCGAATGCCAGGCAAAAATAAATGAAATAAAAATTCAGAGCGAAGGAAAGGAAAGGGGAGAGTTAGAGTTAGTGAGTTTAGAGAGTTAGAGAGAAGCAAGCAGACTGGGAAAGTTTAATCCATACCTTTTGTCGGTTCCGGGAATCAATATCCAGCGGCTCGGTCTCTGACTAGGCCTCTTGGTTGGTGGTCTGATCAGCCAGACTGTTCGACGCCGCTTCTTGTACTCTGACGTATGAATCACAGCCAAGTTGATAAGGTACCCATTGGAGGTTTTATCAAGATCTGTTTTTAACATCGTGAGACTGGTTACACAGTAGGCGGGACCAAAGAGCTGAAGCTCAACCCCCCCCCCCACAAGCACAAACTAGATGAATACAGTTCTCCATTGCTCGTCTTCCATGGAATCCAAGGCATAGTACTCACCTAGTTGTGCTTGCGGGGGTTGAGCTCTGGCTCTTTGGTCCTGCCTCTCAACTGACAAGGTTGTAGTCCGGTAATTGTGAGAGGCAGGAGCGCCCCGCTCTGAACCAGTGTTGTTCAGGGTTGGGTAGAGGCTGTGTTTTGTGATCTGACTTATTAGCACTCTCAGAGATGTTTATGATGTGTCATGTTGGTGTTTCGGTCTGTAAATTGTTGCCTCTGCTTTACTGTCTGTTTTGTGGAGGCAGCGATCTACTCTCTGCTGGAGTTGTGAGAGCTTGGTCCAGCAGGCTGTTGCGTGACGCTGTCTGTAGGCCTACATATTCCGTGATAATGGTTTTCTGAAATTCCTGATGACTTTTTTGTATTAGTACATTTAAGTACATCTGCATTTGTGCAGCTTCCCTATATATGTTATATGAAGGGGTTATCTTGAAATGATTTTTGGGGCTTAGCGTCCCCGCGGCCCGGTCCTCGACCAGGCCTCCTTTTTTGTTAGACACCCCCCAGGAAGCAGCCCGTAGCAGCTGTCTAACTCCCAGGTACCTATTTACTGCTAGGTAACAGGGACATCAAGCTGAAAGAAACTCTGCCCATTTGTCTCCGCTTCCACCGGGGATCGAACCCGAAACCTCAGTTTGACTGACATGTGTATGACTAACCATCCTGCGAGATGGGGAGGTGGGGCAGCAGTATCACTGCTGCCTTGCTACTTTGTATATGAGAAGCCTTGCTGCCTTGTATATATGAGAACACTGTATAAACATCAGAGGTCCACGGTTGTTCAACACCCTCCCAGCGAGCATAAGAAATATTGCAGGAACATCCGTGGACATCTTCAAGAGGAAACTAGATTTATTCCTCCAAGGAGTGCCGGACCAACCGGGCTGTGGTGGGTATGTGGGCCTGCGGGCTGCTCCAAGCAACTGCCTAGTGGACCAAACTCTCACAAATCAAGCCTGGTCTCAGGCCGGGCTTGGGGAGTAGAAGAACTCCCAGAACCCCATCAACCAGGTATCAACCAGGTAACCTTCATGATGACTATAACATTCCAGGAGTCTGTTCCAGGATTCAAGAAATCATTTACACATCTACTTACGGAACTTGTATGTCTTTTTATCGATCTTTGGCGGCGTTGTTGATATTTATTAAACACTTTACGAGCGTCGAAACTACGCAGTCAATTGTTGTTATCTTCATAAACAACGTCTTGGTGCTTGGGAGCCCCTGAACTGTTTAATATATGTAAACAAAGGCGCCAAAGATTGAGAAGATTTACAGGATTGTAAGTAAATGTGTAAATGTTTGTTGAAGCATGGTCCAGCAAACCAGGAATGTGTCTGTTCTATTACCCTTGTAATTTCCCCCCTGTACATAGCCAGGTGCCTCCCCCCCTCCCCCCAACCTCCCCCGCACACAACCGGTAGCCAGAGTTGGAGGACAGGCAGGTGTCTTCCCCCCCCCATCCTTCAACACGCCAGGGTTGTGGACAAGCTGGTGGCAAGCACCCCATCAACTAGGTATATGTGGGCCTGCGGGCCGCTCCAAGCAACAGCCTGGTGGACCAAACTCTCACAAGTCAAGCCTGGCCTCGGGCCGGGCTTGGGGAGTAGAACAACTCCCAGAACCCCATCAACCAGATAACCAGATATCAAGCTGAGGGGGGGTGGGGGGGAGTGGTACCACTGGGGCCGTGATGGGCAGCACAGAGTGGCGGCGGTGGATGTTGGGTGTGCCAGCCGAAATCAAGCTCCTGTCCTCCCGCCCGGAATAAAGTAGAGGAACAGAAATGACTTTGTGGGCGAAGTGCAGTAGAAAGATGGCCGAGGAACGACGTTAGCAGCGTCTTCCCGCCTACGTCCACACCCTCATACATCTCCAAAGGATTTCTGATCAACCAGGCTGTGATTGCAAGCAGCTGTCTCCAAGAGCAGGGGTGCCAAAGGCATCATCAGAGAACACTGTATACACATCAGGTAGAACAGACAGAGGAGGGTAGAAATACCCTCAGCTACTCTATCTCTTTGAGATGTATTTCTTTCTTGTCTCGGTAAACAAACTTGAACACAATAATGAACAAACAAAACACATCAGAGGTCCACGGTTCAACATCCTCCCAGCGAGCATAAGAAATATTGTGGGAATAACCGTGGACATCTTCAAGAGAAAGCTTGATTGTTTTCTAAAAGACGTGCCGGACCAACCGGGCTGTGGTGGATGTGGGCCTGCGGGCCGCTCCAAGCAACAACAGTCTGGTGGACCAAGCTCTCGCAAGTCAAGCCTGGCGAGGTAACCAGCCTGCTTGACCAGATCTCCCCCCCCCCCCTAAACCAGGAGGCCTGGTCAAAGACTGGGCCGCCGGAACATTGATCCCTGGAACCAACACAAGGTAAACATAAGCCAAGTCTTCCCCCCTCCCTCGTCGCCCTTCCCATGCTCCAAACGCCCCCACCCATCCTCCCCCACTCCCCTCCCTCGAACCACTCCCATCCTCCCACGCTCCACCAACCTCCCTACCACCTCCACCAACCTCCCTACCACCTCCACCAAGACCATTACCAACTCCCACAGGTGGTGTAACCTTTCTCCCAGGTTCACTGGCAACACTGCTAGCTTGTACAATTATTATACTCTACTTAATAATTAGTTCTTGTAGAGACGTCTACTCCGCTCCCCACAAGGTAGGTAGCCGCTCCCGCCACGTAGGCGAAGGAAGATAACATTTGGGTTAAAATCGATGTATTTTGTAAAGAAATGTCTGTTAGTCTTGTGGTAAAGATTGTCGATATCAGCCAGCGTCCGAATGGTCACGCGGTGGCTTGGTCTCCGATGCCCCGTTGCAGAATAGAGCCAGTGAAGAGCAGAGGTGCCTTAGTCACCACCTTAGAACACTATGAACATAAGAGGTCCACGGCTGCTTAATAAATATTGCCGCAACAAAAGTGGACATCCAAAAAGTGGACATTTTCTGTCCAAAAGTGGACAAAAAACAAATGCCTGCAAATTCCTGTTGCCTGAAAGAGGTGCAGGACAACCGGGTTGTAGTGGATTTGTGGGCCTACAGGCCGCTCCTGTAGGTTACCTTACCTTGCCTACAGGCCAACAGCCCTGTAGACCTGCTGTTCACGTGTTAGAATACATTACTTGCATTTTCCCACTAGTTATCTTACAGTGGAGGCGTCTGCCTGTAGGCCTGCAGGCTTAACTTGCGATCAAGCTTTCACAAGCCAAGCCAAGTCTGGTCCCGGGCCCGGCTTCGGGAGTGGAACAGCTCCCAGAATCCACTCCAGGTATATGAGCCCAGCCTGATCAGTTGGGCTGTGGGACTGCCATCAGAACCATCTAACAGCTTAGTTGACCAGACCACCAACCAGGCGGCTTGGTCAGAGACTGAATCGCGGGGACATTAATTTGCAGAACCGCCACAAAACAGAACAATGTATGGTAAGGTGTAAGAGGCATGTGGTGTGGCATGTTAGGTGTTGTAAGAGTGAATGGTAGAATGGTTCCATGTACACTATGGCCTGGCCTCAGGCCTGCCTCGGGGAGTAGAACCACTCCCAAAACCCTCCCAAGGTAAGAGGTAAATAGATTGCGCTGCACGTGGCTATGGTAGTGTGGTACAGTGCTATGGTAGGATGGTAGTAGGCTTGGGAATTAAATAAAATCTCCTTCACTGGTTGACCGGTCACCAACCAGGAGGCCTGGTGGTGACCGGGCGGCGGGGCCACCCTCTCTTTCACTTTCTCCCCCTCCTCTCCCCCCCTCTCTCCCTCTCTTCTCCCTCTCTCCCCCACGGTGTATTCTCGCCAGCCTCAGGTTAACAGTGTTACTGAAGCAATATTCATTCTGACACCTTGGATACACAGAAGGGACCAACTTCACCCGTTTTACCATTCAGAAACCTGCGAGGAACCAGTCAGAAACCCACGAGAAAACATTCAGAAACCTGCGAGAAACCAGCCAGAAGCCCGCATTCTTTCCTCCCTTAATACAGACAGACGGAAACCACTGTACTGTCATCTGTCGAGTTCAAACAGCCTGATTGATCCGATCGTTGAACCGAGTTGAGGATCTCTGCACGCTCTTCAGGTCAGCAATTTCTCTGCTTTGAATGAGGCTGTTATTGTGTAATAACTGTCTGAAAATCTCTTGTTTGAAAGGTTCTTGTTATCCAAGCAGTCATTTTCCTTGCAGTTCCGACAGCTACTTTATTGTGTTCTTTAAAGGTAAGGTCTTCCGACATGATTACATTGTCCTTTGGTTCTATAAAAGTGATTTGACTGTTTTGTGTGATCTCCGTTTTTTCCCGTTTTTTTTCAAAACGCAGCAGCTGGAACTTATCTTCATTAAACATAATATTTTCTTTGTGTCTGATTTACATTAGATTGGCGGTTTGTTGTGTCCTTTGTTCTTATAAAAATACTATCGGTCATCTGCAGAGGATGATACGGTACTCCAGTTTGTGTCCTTTATGTCCCAGATGAGAATGAGGAAGTACTGGATGAAGCACAGTACCTTGGAGGACTGATCATTCACGGTGAATCATCTGGATTTCCTTAGTTAATTATTACACACTGAGGTTCTGTTAGCAATTGAAGATCCATCTTCCTCTTTCCCAGGAATTCATGTTGAGTGCATTTTTGTGTGCAGTAACACCATATCTTGATGTTATCTTGAGATGATTTCGGGGCTTTTTAGTGTCCCCGCGGCCCGGTCCTCGACCAGGCCTCCACCCCTAGGAAGCAGCCCGTGACAGCTGACTAACACCCAGGTACCTATTTTACTGCTAGGTAACAAGGGCATAGGGTGAAAGAAACTGCCCAATGTTTCTCGCTGGCGCCTGGGATCGAACCCAGGACCACAGGATCACAAGTGCAGCGTGCTGTCCGCTCGGCCGACCGGCCCCAAATGTGACCATGGTCACATTTGTCGAAAGTTTTTTGTAAAATCTGTGTATATATATATATTACATCGGCGTTTTGCTTGTCTTCCATGGCAGCCGAGGCCATATCACAGTAACGCAACAATAGTGAGAGGCAGGAGCGCCCCGCTCTGCGAATGTACAACTGCTTTAGTTGTGCTCCCGGAAATTTAAATTAAATTTGTATCAAGCGAATCCCACGCCTTCACCCCCCCCCCCCTTCCTCTCGAAGACTCACGGATAGGTGGTAACGAGAGCTCCCTCCCCCTCCCCCCCCCATCGTTTCCCCTCCCAGCAAGAACTATATCTCTGGAAATGGGGGGGGAGGGGGGCGGAAAGCAAACCACCAACTCGGTGGTCACGGTTTCCAATACCTAAACTGTGATTAACGTTATCTGTCGAGTCTGGATTACGGGGGAGGGGGGGGGAGCAGCGCTGGGGCGGGGATCTGGATTGTGCCGAGCAAATGTAGTGGTGGAGGTAAATGTGGTAGATAGATGTGGCGGTGTGGGGTAGATGTGGTAGCGGAGGGAGGTAGATGGGATGGTGGCTACACGTAGTAGAATATAAACTTAGGGTACATGTAATGTTGTAAGGATTGATGATATATGTATAGGGTGGGAGTTAGGGGTGATGTTGTATAATATTCGCTACCTGGAACAAAAAGTTGTAAGTAGCACGGGCTATGGAGAGCCCATAGTGGACTTATTTCGTAGGGGTGATGCTGAGAGGGGGGCTGGAATATAGTGGAAGGAAACCGATGCTTGAATGATGCCACATTGATGCTGCTCCGGGGGATGCTGTGGACACTTGGTACTAAGATGACTCTTAGGCATCTTTGAAGAATCTGGTGGAGAGAAACACTGAAGAGTTTGAAGGAGAGAGCGGTGACATTTCATCCTCCCGCCCTTCCATCCTCTTGGCTTCCCTCCGTTATCGACTTCCCTGCTCGATACTTCGATGTCTGGGTTCGATACCCCAATATCCCGGGGGTTGGTTAAGGCGGCCAATGTGTGTTTTACCCGGCTCAGGCTTCTCTCCCCCCACCTCGCCCCACCACACCCCCACCTCGCCCCGCCCCACCCCCACCTCGCCCCGCCCCACCCCCCATCTCGCCCCGCCCCGCCCCACCCTCCTGGCCTCGAATGGGCATCTTCATTGATTGAGGGAAGGCAGGGGAGATCATTTGTAAGGGGAAGGGAGATTATGAGGGGAAAAAGAATGGAAAAGAGGGGGAATGGGGAGGGAAGTTGAAAGGAGGAGGACAATTTATGGACAGAGGAGATGAGAGGGAAATGGAAGGAACGAGGGGAAGGTCGATGCTAATGAAAAGAAGCAAGAAAGGGGAATGAAAGGGAGGAATTAAAAAGTCATTGTAAAAGAAGAGAGAAAATGAAACAGGGGAGGCAGTGAGGAGATGAGACTGCCTCTCTTTATCCTCTCCCTTTCTCTTCTTAAAGTCAAACAGAACGCAAAGAGTTAATGAAACATCATCAAGCGCAGTGAAAAAGCTCTGTACCCCATGGCACAGTCCTTCCTCCACTGCTCTTTCTCATTCTCATATCAGGAATGAGAATGTCATTCTCATACCTGTCCTCACAGCAAATCTATTACCGTGAGAAACCACATCCCCCTTCAAACCACTTGGATAGTTATCTAGATATTTGTGATGGTCTGAAAACATATTAGGGTTCCAATAATAGTCTAAATGTAAACTGACATATGAACCTTGTCGTAAGCAGAGATTATTCTCAAGTTATAACGTTATTGTATTGTAAATCGTTGGTTTAAAATGTATAAAAAGTGTATGCTCAAAACGTTTTCTTTTACTAGTTTCGTTTTCTGTAAACGGAATTCTCAGACACACTGAAATAGTTCTTGAATTCCGTATTTCACATTATCGTCAGTAATACACCATATTAATATAACCTTAACCTAACCTAATCATGGATAGAGTAGATAATAGCACAAATTATGTAGTCATTCCCAGTTCATTTTCTTGATCGGATCTACTCCCTGAGGGCAGGTGGCATATCAGAAACAAAAACAAATACCTTTGCGGACAACATAAAAATTAGCATGAAACTTACTTATGAGTAAAACATAGACAAATTACGAGCCGATATCAATAAAGTCTTCAACTGGGCAACGGAAATAACATTACGTTTACCAGTGATGAATTCCAGAGACTTGTGGTAAAAAAAAAAAAAAACTTAAACTACAGGGTACACAACACAATCAGATCAAGGAAAGAAGGAAAACGTACAAGGAAAAGTAACAAGGTAACAAAGAAACGTACAAGGAAAACCACAAACATGTAAAGGATCTGGGAACAATGATGGCAGGTGACCTAACTTTTAGTGGGTTACAAGAACCTTCAAATCAAGTGATTCCAGCATAATGATCACATAGTGATATCACTTGTGCTGTCCCGTCTTGAGTACTGCTCAGTACTCACTTCCACGTGGAGTGCACTTTCCCCTTTGCGAGCAGGAGAAAAATCTGAAATAAAGGAAATACAGAGAACATATACAGTACGCATAGACACGATAACAGTAGAATGAAACATACTGGATCGAACGATAGAGAAGGAAATGTAGAATAGATCCACTTGAGAGAAGATGTGCCATAGGTACAATCAGAGAACACTGTATGAACATCAGAGGTCCACGGCCGTTCAATATTCAACTAATAAACATAAAAAATATTGCCGGAGCAAAATTGAACGTATATAAAAAAAGCTATTAGGCAAGTTCCTGCAAGCAAGTTTGCGACATTGGTACGACGTTATCACAAGCGAAGCCTAGGCGCAGACTGGGGCCACAATCGACTTGAGAATGGTCCAGGACGGACCGAAACGTCGTCGTCCCTTCACCTTCTAGTGTGTGTGGTCTGGTCAACTGGGCTTGGGATTCCGGTTCTTGGGAGCGCCCAAAACCCTACCTTGTGTAGACGCAAGGTAGTAATAGTATTAGTAAGTAATGGTATTAGCAGTATACACTCCAGATATACTGTCAAACTCTATCCAGGTGTACACCAGTTACCTTCCATTTTCCTTCCACTTTCGCTACTGTGTCTTCCTCTTCCCACCGCCCCTCTCTCTTTCCCACTAGGCTCGCCATCATTCACACCACACCCATCATTTGACTCCATCAATCTCCACGTATGAATCCCAGCATCAACCTCCATCAATCTCCATGTTTATCAACTCTTTTTCTCAATCATCCCTAGTTTCACCACCCATATATAGCCTCTCATCCACCCCATACATAACCCCCTCACAAACAGATTAGCACCCCATGATGTGGGGGGGTGGTATTAGCTCCCCATGATGTGGGGGTGGTATTAGCACCCCATGATGTGGGGGGTGGTATTAGCTCCCCATGATGTGGGGGGTGGTATTAGCTCCCCATGATGTGGGGGTGGTATTAGCACCCCATGATGTGGGGGGTGGTATTAGCACCCCATGATGTGGGGGGTGGTATTAGCACCCCCATGATGTGGGGGGTGGTATTAGCACCCCATGATGTGGGGGTGGTATTAGCACCCCATGATGTGGGGGTGGTATTAGCACCCCATGATGGGGGGTGGTATTAGCACCCCATGATGTGGGGGTGGTATTAGCACCCCCATGATGTGGGGGTGGTATTAGCACCCCATGATGTGGGGGTGGTATTAGCACCCCATGATGTGGGGGTGGTATTAGCACCCCATGATGTGGGGGTGGTATTAGCACCCCATGATGTGGGGGAAGTATTAGCACCCCATGATGTGGGGGGTAGTATTAGCACCCCATGATGTGGGGGTGGTATTAGCACCCCATGATGTGGGGGTGGTATTAGCACCCCATGATGTGGGGGAAGTATTAGCACCCCATGATGTGGGGGGTAGTATTAGCACCCCATGATGTGGGGGTGGTATTTGCACCCCATGATGTGGGGGTGGTATTAGCACCCCATGATGTGGGGGTGGTATTAGCACCCCATGATGTGGGGGTGGTATTAGCACCCCATGATGTGGGGGTGGCATTAGCACCCCATGATGTCCTGAGATTGGTATTGGTATCAAGGAACACTTGAGGAGGCTATCCCAGGGTAGTTCCGAGGTTCAGTGTCCCCAAGGCCAGTCTCTGGTAAGGCCTCCTGGTTGATGATCTGGTCAACCAATCTGTTACAGGTATTAGCTGGTATGTTGCCTGAGGAACTGTGGAAATACAGTTCCCTACAGTAACACACATTCCCCATCAGCTGCCTGGTACAGATGTTATCAGGAACAGCAACCATTTTCAGTACACCCCCCCCCCTCCAGGAGTAGTGTATGTACTCACCTAATTGTGCTTGCGGGGTTGAGCTGTGGAAATACAGCTCTTTGGTCCCGCCTCTCAACTGTCAATCAACTGGTGTACAGATTCCTGTACAGATTCCTGTACAGATTCCTGGGCTCTTATCATATCTACATTTGAAACTGTGTATGGAGTCAGCCTCCACCACATCACTTCCTAGTGCATTCCATTTATTAACTACTCTGACACTGAAAAAATTCTTTCTAACGTCTCTGTGGCTCATGTGGGTACTAAGTTTCCACCTGTGTCCCCTTGTTCGTGTCCCACCCGTGCTGAAGAGTTCGTCATTGTCCACCCTGTCAATTCCCCACCCTGTCAATTCCCCTGAGAATTTTGTAGGTGGTTATCATGTCTCCCCTTATTCTTCTGTTTTCCAGGGATGTGAGGTTCAGCTCCTTTAGCCTTTCCTCGTAGCTCATTCCTGTGTGTGTGTGTGTGTGTGTGTGTGTGTGTGTGTGTGTGTGTGTGTGTGTGTGTGTGTGTGTGTGTGTTTAGAAGATATTAGAAGAGAGTGCTGCTGTCAGTCCACAGTAGGGAACAGTCTGGCTGATCAAGATGGGACAAAAAAGAATCGAGGGCTTAGAGACCACGAATAGACGAGGAAAAAGACTAAATTAGGAAAGTGGAAGGTAAAAGAATGCGGAATTGGAAGTAGAGATCAAGACGAGAGAGCGTAGGGAGGAGTGGTGTGCGAACTTAATTGAGGAACAAAGGAATAGCGACACAAAAGAGAGGGGAGGAAGCTTAGATAAGCGACGGCGGAAAGCGACGAAGAGGGAAATAGCACGGAGGCGGCCGAGCAGATGCGAGGTGCTCGCTCCTTGAGGAGGAGGATCTGTGTAGCCGAGTGCACAGGACAAAATATGTGAGAGGGTGGCCAAGTTTTTGACTGAAGGGTGAGGAGTCAAATTCCGTAATAGGGGAATCGAGCAAGAAAGGTGGAACAGTCTAAGGGCATAAAGAAAGGGGAATGCGAAGGATGTCATGCAATACTGGGGATTCTCACAAACTGATAAAGGGCTGTAAAGAAAGGGGGGGGACAACGAAGGTGCATGAAGAAAGGGTTAATGATAATTAGCGGCGAGGGTAAAGGATCAGGTGAGGCGAATGAGCGGGAGAGATGGGTGAATTGGAGATGGAGTGGATTGAGGGTAAGATTGGTGTTGAGAGGGGTGAGGATGGGGGATCGAGAGAGAGAGAGACGCGAGAAGAGAGAGAGAGCGG
>WNGS01169299.1:0-11024 GCA_020271785.1 Procambarus virginalis
ATCGCCCTATCATTAGGCCTAAAGCTAAACTTAAGCCTACAGGGATCAACTATTACGCGTCATCTACTCTTTAAAGGAAAAAATAATATATTTATATTCTCATTACGTAATAGAATGCGTTCGATCTAAAAAAAATTGTTTATAATGAACTTAAAATTATTGTTAGGTTTTGCGTTTGTTATTGTCATTGTATCGCGCGGGAAATGTGCCATTAGTCTCCGTGGTGTAGTGGTAAGACACTCGCCTGGCGTTCCGCGAGCGCTATGTCATGGGTTCGTATCCTGGCCGGGGAGGATTTACTGGGCGCAAATCCTTAACTGTAGCCTCTGTTTAACTCAACAGTAAAATGTGTACTTGGATGAAAAAACGATTCTTCGCGGCGGGGATCGTATTCCAGGGACCTGCCCGAAACGCTACGCGTACTAGTGGCTGTACAAGAATGTAACAACTCTTGTATATATCTCAAAAAAAAAATTACGCGCAGAAACTCTTCATAATTGTCCTAATCTACGAGAGGAGTTGTCCCTCCCCAGTGTTAAAAGCAGAATTCATGAACTGAATGCTAAGCTTGCAATTAGGATAGCCAAAGATCCCCATTACAATGATATTGCTAAGAAAAAACTGAGCTCTGAGCTACTTTCAGGGGGGAAACAGAAGCAAAAAATGGCATCACAGATCAGTCTGCTACCTCGAAGATCTTCACCTGCTTGAGCAAGCCCGTGAGCTCCTGCCTGTAGAGAGGTTACCTCCCTGGGAGGATGACTCGTGCAAGATCATCATCAATGAAATGGCAATGAAAAAATCCAACATGACACCACAAGAAATGAGGCACAAGTATCTCGAGGAAATTTATAAAGAAGCCGGAGATGAACTAGATCAAATCTACACTGACAGGTCATCCTCACTGGATTTTGAAGAAGCCATAAACAGTATGCCTATGCACTCTGCACCAGGCCCTGATTCTTGGAACTCCATATTCATCAAGAACTGTAAAAAAACACTATTGCAGGCCCTTCACATTCTTTGGAGACAAAGCCTATATACTGGCATTATCCCTGACAAATTAAAAACAGCAGAGATAGCACCACTCCATAAAGGAGGAAATAAGGCAGTGGCAAAAAATTACAGACCGATAGCACTAACATCGCACATCATAAAAACCTTTGAGAGAGTGCTAAGAAGTAAGATCACACAATACATGGAATCACAGCATCTCCAAAACCCCGGACAACATGGTTTCAGAACAGGGCGCTCTTGCCTGTCACAGTTGCTGGATCACTAAGACATGGCACTAGATGCCATGGAAGACAAACAAAACGCTGATGTAATTTACACAGATTTCGCAATAGCCTTTGACAAATGTGACCATGGTGTTATTGCACATAAAATGCGTTCAAAAGGAATTACCGGAAAAATAGGCAGATGGATCTACAATTTCCTGACTAACAGAACCTAATGTGTTATTGTCAACAAAATAAAATCGGGTCCATCAATCGTTAAGAGCTCAGTCCCCCAGGGTACTGTGCTTGCTCCAGTACTTTTTCTCATCCTCATATCGGACATAGACAAGGACACAACCTATAGCACTGTATCATCCTATGCAGATGACACTAGGATTTTTATGAGAGTAGACAACATAGAGAGCACAGCGAACCTTCAAACATATGTAAATCCTATTTTTATATGGGATACAGAAAAAAATATGGTGTTTAACGAAGATAAGTTCCAGCTCATGCGCTACGGAAAAAAAAATGAAAATATAAGAACGGAAACCACGTACAAAACTCAGTCAAATCAACACATAGAACGAAAAGGCAATGTAAAGGATCTGGGTGTACTCATGTCGGAAGACCTTACCTTTAAAGAACACAATAAAGTAGCCGTCACAACTGCAAGAAAAATGACAGGTTGGATAACAAGAACCTTTCACACTAGAGATGCTATACCGATGATGATACTCTTCAAGACGCTTGTGCTCTCTAGAGTGGAGTACTGCTGCACAATGACAGCCCCTTTCAAAGCTGGAGAAATTGCTGACCTGGAGAGCGTGCAGAGATAATTTACTGCTAGAATCCACTCACTAAAACATCTGAACTACTGGGACGACTAAAATGCTAAAATCTATATTCTCTTGAGCGCAGGCGGGAGAGATACATTAGAATTTACGCGTGGAAAATAGTAGAGGGGCTGGTCCCAAACCTGCACACAGAAATAACATCACATGAGACCAGGAGGCAGGGCAGGATGTGCAGAATACCCCCGTTGAAGAGCAGAGGTGCAACAGGTACTCTGAGAAAGAACTCTTATCAACATCAGAGGCCCGAGACTGTTCAACACGCTTCCACTACACATAAGGGACATAACTGGCCGACCACATACAGTGTTCAAGAGAGAACTATCAACATCAGAGGCCCGAGACTGTTCAACACGCTTCCACTACACATAAGGGACATAACTGGCCGACCCCTCACAGTGTTCAAGAGAGAACTATCAACATCAGAGGCCCGAGACTGTTCAACACGCTTCCACTACACATAAGGGACATAACTGGCCGACCCCTCACAGTGTTCAAGAGAGAACTATCAACATCAGAGGCCCGAGACTGTTCAACACGCTTCCACTACACATAAGGGACATAACTGGCCGACCACATACAGTGTTCAAGAGAGAACTATCAACATCAGAGGCCCGAGACTGTTCAACACGCTTCCACTACACATAAGGGACATAACTGGCCGACCCCCTCACAGTGTTCAAGAGAGAACTATCAACATCAGAGGCCCGAGACTGTTCAACACGCTTCCACTACACATAAGGGACATAACTGGCCGACCCCTCACAGTGTTCAAGAGAGAACTATCAACATCAGAGGCCCGAGACTGTTCAACACACTTCCACTACACATAAGGGCATAACTGGCCGACCCCTCACAGTGTTCAAGAGAGAACTATCAACATCAGAGGCCCGAGACTGCTCAACACGCTTCCACTATACATAAGGGACATAACTGACCGACCCCTCACAGTGTTCAAGAGAGAACTTGACAAACACCTCCAAAGGATACCTGATCAACCAGGCTGTGACTCATACGTCAGGCTGCGAGCAGCCGCGTGCAACAGCCTGGTTGACCAACAACCAGGGAGCCTGGTAGGGGACCGGGCCGCGGGAAAATTAAGCCACGAAATCATCGCAAGGTAGGTGAATTTTCGCTAATGAGATGATTTCGATGCTTGTGTCTATCTTAGATGGTTTAAACGATCAATTTCTTCTGAATATACCTCCTAGTTAACAATTGGACCGGCCAGATTGTTGGTGCTTGCACACCGCAGCCGGCTTAATACCTGCTTGATGGGGTTCTGGGAGTTCTTCTACTCCCCAAGCCCGGCCCGAGGCCAGACTTGACTTGTGAGAGTTTGGTCCACTAGGCTGTTGCTTGGAGCGGCCCGCAGGTCCACATACCCACCACAGCCCGGTTGGTCCGGCACTCCTTGGAGGAAACTATCTAGTTTCCTCTTGAAGATGTCCACGGTTGTTCCTGCAGTATTTCTTATGCTTGCTGGGAGGATGTTGAACTGCGGACGTCCGCAGTTGGCCCTGTACCCTAGTGGCCCTGTACCCCCAGTGGCCCTGTACCCTAGTGGCCCTGTACCCTAGTGGCCCTGTACCCTAGTGGCCCTGTACCCTAGTGGCCCTGTACCCTAGTGGCCCTGTACCCTAGTGGCCCCTGTACCCTAGTGGCCCTGTACCCTAGTGGCCCTGTACCCCCAGTGGCCCTGTACCCTAGTGGCCCTGTACCCTAGTGGCCCTGTACCCTAGTGGCCCTGTACCCCCAGTGGCCCTGTACCCTAGTGGCCCTGTACCCTAGTGGCCCCTGTACCCCAGTGGCCCTGTATCCTAGTGGCCCCTGTACCCTAGTGGCCCTGTACCCCAGTGGCCCTGTACACTAGTGGCCCTGTACACTAGTGGCCCCTGTACACTAGTGGCCCTGTACACTAGTGGCCCCTGTACACTAGTGGCCCTGTACACTAGTGGCCCCTGTACACTAGTGGCCCTGTACACTAGTGGCCCTGTACACTAGTGGCCCTGTACCCTAGTGACCCTGTATCCTAGTGGCCCCTGTATCCTAGTGGCCCCTGTACCCTAGTGGCCCCTGTACACTAGTGGCCCCTGTACACTAGTGGCCCTGTACCCTAGTGGCCCTGTACCCTAGTGGCCCTGTACCCTAGTGGCCCCTGTACACTAGTGGCCCCTGTACACTAGTGGCCCTGTACCCTAGTGGCCCTGTACCCTAGTGGCCCTGTACCCTAGTGGCCCTGTACCCTAGTGGCCCTGTACCTTAGTGGCCCTGTACCTTAGTGGCCCTGTACCCTAGTGGCACTGTACCTTAGTGGCCCTGTACCTTAGTGGCCCCTGTACCTTAGTGGCCCTGTACCTTAGTGGCCCTGTACCTTAGTGGCCCTGTACCCTAGTGGCCCTGTACCTTAGTGGCCCTGTACCCTAGTGGCCCTGTACCTTAGTGGCCCCTGTACCTTAGTGGCCCTGTACCTTAGTGGCCCTGTACCTTAGTGGCCCTGTACCTTAGTGGCCCTGTACCCTAGTGGCCCTGTACCCTAGTGGCCTCTGTACCTTAGTGGCCCTGTACCCTAGTGGCCCTGTACCCTAGTGGCCCTGTACCTTAGTGGCCCTGTACCTTAGTGGCCCTGTACCTTAGTGGCCCTGTACCTTAGTGGCCCCTGTACCTTAGTGGCCCCTGTACCCTAGTGGCCCTGTACCTTAGTGACCCTGTACCCTAGTGGCACTGTACCCTAGTGGCCCTGTACCCTCGTGACACTGTACCCTAGTGGCACTGTACCCTGTACCCTAGTGGTCGTGTACCCTGTACCCTAGTGACACTGTACCCTAGTGACACTGTACCCTAGTGGCCCTGTACCCTAGTGGCCCTGTACCTTAGTGACACTGTACCCTAGTGACACTGTACCCTAGTGGCCCTGTACCCTGTACCCTAGTGGCCGTGTACCCTGTACCCTAGTGGCCCTGTACCTTAGTGACACTGTACCCTAGTGACACTGTACCCTAGTGGCCCTGTACACTGTACCCTAGTGGCCCTGTACACTGTACCCTAGTGGCCCTGTACCTTAGTGACACTGTACCCTAGTGACACTGTACCCTAGTGGCCCTGTACACTGTACCCTAGTGGCCCTGTACACTGTACCCTAGTGGCCGTGTACCCTGTACCCTGTACCCTAGTGGCCGTGTACCCTGTACCCTAGTGGCCGTGTACCCTGTACCCTGTACCCTAGCTGGAGATGGAGCGTCATTATGTCTAAACAGTTCCACTCTCCCTCTCGCCATAAAGGCTTCTCTGGCGCTAAACACATTCGCCTGGTGCCGTCTCACCTCAACTGCCACCGCCCGCTGCTTCTCGCTCCGGCACCGACCCTCACATCTAACCTACGCTTCTCAGTTGTGATATACGGCTTCTCAAGACTTTTCCGGACGTCTCAGGCGACGCTTCTCTTTCACGACGTCTCACGCGACGCTTCTCTTTCACGACGTCTCAGGCGACGCTTCTGTTTCACGACGTCTCAGGCGACGCTTCTCTTTCACGACGTCTCAGGCGACGCCTCTACGTCGTTGCCAGGGTGCCAAGAATGTTATAAATACAGTGTTTTGTTAATGATCTCCTCGAGTCCTTTGCTCCTGGTAAGGGTTCACGAGTCTTCTTGACCAATCTCTCTCTCTCTCTCTCTCTCTCTCTCCCTCTCTCCCTCTCTCCCTTCCTCCCTCCCTCCCACCGACCAGCCCACGGTACTGTGGGAGAGGTGTCCCACACAGCCACGCGAGACGCCGCCCACACTCACATGTTTCTCCCATCGTAAAACCGGTTTTTCTATGCCGGTTTATAGAAAACTGGTTTGTGTGTTCTTAGCCACTCTTAGGTTCACTGTTTACTATACTGTTTTGTGCCACTGGTGTGTATGTCCCACACTAGTGGCACTGGTGTGTATGTCCCACACTAGTGGCACTGGTGTGTATGTCCCACACAAATGGCACTGGTGTGTATGTCCCACACTAGTGCCACTGGTGTATATGTCCCACACTAGTGGCACTGGTGTGTATGTCCCACACTAGTGCCACTGGTGTGTATGTCCCACACTAATGCCACTGGTGTATGTCCCACACTAGTGCCACTGGTGTGTATGTCCCACACTAATGCCACTGGTGTATGTCCCACACTAGTGCCACTGGTGTGTATGTCCCACACTAGTGGCACTGGTGTGTATGTCCACACTAGTGGCACTGGTGTGTATGTCCACACTAGTGGCACTGGTGTGTATGTCCCACACTAGTGGCACTGGTGTGTATGTCCACACTAGTGGCACTGGTGTGTATGTCCCACACTAGTGGCACTGGTGTGTATGTCCCACACTAGTGGCACTGGTGTGTATATCCCACACTAGTGGCACTGGTGTATATGTCCACACTAGTGCCACTGGTGTATATGTCCCACACTAGTGGCACTGGTGTGTATGTCCACACTAGTGGCACTGGTGTATATGTCCACACTAGTGGCACTGGTGTATATGTCCCACACTAGTGGCACTGGTGTATATGTCCCACACTAGTGGCACTGGTGTATATGTCCACACTAGTGACACTGGTGTATATGTCCCACACTAGTGGCACTGGTGTGTATATCCCACACTAGTGGCACTGGTGTATATGTCCACACTAGTGGCACTGGTGTATATGTCCACACTAGTGACACTGGTGTAATGGTGCAGCAATGGTAATACTATTTAAATCACTGGTGTTGTCCCGTCTTGAGTATTGCTCAGTAGACACGATAAAACACCTAAATTATTGAGACCATCTCAAAGCTCTCAAAATGTACTTTCTAGGACGAAGACGAGAAAGGTATCACATAATATGGGCCGCTGGACGTTATTAGATTATTAGATATATTACAGACGTTAGAAAGAATTTTTTCAGTGTCAGAGTAGTTAGTAAATGGAATGCACTAGGAAGTGACGTGGTGGAGGCTGACTCCATACACAGTTTCAAATGTAGATATGATAGAGCCCAGTAGGCTCAGGAATCTGTACACCAGTTGATTGACAGTTGAGAGGCAGGACCAAAGAGCCAGAGCTCAACCCCCGCAAGCACAATTAGGTGAGTACTGGAAGATATTTGAAGGCCAGGTCCAAAATTTACACAGTAGGATAACAACATACTGAAGAGAAAGATCCGACGGGAAGTGCAGAATAGAACCAAGAAGGAGTAGGTGCCATAGGCACAATCAGAGAACACTGAACATCAGAGGTTAACAGCTGTTCAACACCTTCCCAGCAACAATTAGACATATTGCCGAAAGAAAGGTGAATGTCTTCAAAAAGCTTTTAGATAAATTCTCGCAAGAAGACTAAGACTAACCAGGCTATAGTGGATACGTGGGCCTGCGGGCCGCTCCAAGCAACAACCTGTTGGACCAAGTTATCACAATTCGAGGAGTTTAAAAGAACTCCTGGAACCCTGCCCAGGTATGTTCCAAGTAGTGGTACTGATGTATCCCAACACTAGTGTCACTACCTGGACTCTACCTGAAGTTCTTCTCTCGTCGAGTCCGGTCTGGGGCGAGGCTCGACTGGTGATAACTTGATACCTGGTTGATACCTGGTTGATGGGGTTCTGGGAGTTCTTCTACTCCCCAAGCCCGGCCCGAGGCCAGGCTTGACTTGTGAGAGTTTGGTCCACTAGGCTGTTGCTTGGAGCGACCCGCAGGCCCACATACCCACCACAGCCCGGCTGGTCCGGAACTCCTTGGAGGAATAAATCTAGTTTCCTCTTGAAGATGTCCACGGTTGTTCCGGCAAAATTTCTTATGCTTGCTGGGAGGGTGTTGAACAACCGCGGACCTCCAACAGACTGTTGCTTGGAGCGTCCTGCAGGCCCACATATCCACTACCACCCGGTTGGTCCGACACGTCCGTCAGGAAGCTGTCTAATTTTTTTCTGAAAACGTTCACTTGTGTCCCTGCAATATGTCTTATCCTTGCTATGAGGGTATTGAGCAGCCGTACCTGGTTGATGGGGTTCTGGGAGTTCTTCTACTCCCCAAGCCCGGCCCGAGGCCAGGCTCGACTTGTGAGAGTTTGGTCCACCAGGCTGTTGCTTGGAGCGGCCCGCAGGCCCACATACCCACCACAGCCCGGCTGGTCCTGAACCTCTCTTAGAAAACAGTCCAGTTTTCTCTTGAAGATGTCCACATTTACATTTATTAAACAGTTTACAAGCATGACAACTTGCCAATCAACTATTGTTATTGTTATAAACAGCCTCCTGGTGCTTCGGAGCTCATTAACTGTTTAATATTGTAAACAAAGCCACCAAAGATTGAGAAAAGATGTACAGGTTCGTAAGTGTTTGCGTAACTGCTTCGTGAATCTGGCCCCAGGTGAGTAAAACCGCTACTCAAGTCCCAGGCAGAGTGCAGGTCCAGGCAGAGTCCTGTTTACAACTCTCCCATCACAGGTAAGAGCTAAACCCATATTAAATTCCCCTCCCCCCCCCCGGGAAACAACAAGGGAAAAGTAATTACAGCCAGTATCCTCCCCCCCTCCCCCCCCACCCACTGTATGTAACTCTACATAAGGTTTTCACCTGCAGTACACCACTCTTTATGACTTGTAAACCTGTGTGGTATATTGCTTACGTTGAGGTGAAGGCTTGTAAACTGGAGCGTGTTATACTGTCTGCTGGGAACACAGCTGCGGGCCACCAGTTACCTGCTGTGATACTTTAGTCACGGGACAAATCTACGGAGTGAAGGACAATGAACAAATCCACAAGGGCCGTGACGAGGATTCGAACCTACGTCTGAGAGCATCCCACACGCTGCCTTAATCGACTGAGCTACGACATGGTCAAAAGAATTGCAACCAGAAATTCTACTGAATTTACTTAGATCGTAAAGAACGGCCTACTGACACGGCTCGAGTGCAGAGGCGAATTGAGTAAAATCCTGGTTTGTGTCTCGGAGAGGCTGCAGGATCCAAGTAAGTTCAGTAGAACTTCTGGTTTCAATTCTTTTGACCATGTCTTAGCTCAGTCGATTAAGGCAGCGTCTGGGATGCTCTCGGACGCAGGTTCGAATCCTCATCACGGCCCTTGTGGATTTGTTCGTTTGATGCATCACGCTATTGTGATGTCTGTGTGTAGTGAAGGACCATATAAGCAATGTCCACATTAACTACCAAACTAACCATCGTCTGTGTAGCCTAGACAAATATGGACAAAGAAGCCTTAAGAGTACTCTACCCAACCTATGTAAGTTTACTTCAGTTTACCTCAGGCTGCGAGCAGCCGCGTCCAACAGCCTGGTTGACCAGTCCAGCAACGAGGAGGCCTGGGCGACGACCGGGCCGCTGGGACGCTAAGGCCCGAAACCAACCAACACAAGGTATGAGGGACCAGCTATTGAATATGCAGCCTCGGCATGGATCCCCCCCCCCCCCCATCTGTAAACACAAATCGAGGCTATAAAAGGTCAAAAGATATACAACAGGACTTGCCGGACCAGCCGGGCTGTGGTGGGTATGTGGGCCTGCGGGCCGCTCCAAGCAACAGCCTGGTGGACCAAACACTCACGAGTCAAGCCTGGCCTCGGGCCGGGCTTGGGGGAGTAGAAGAACTCCCAGAACCCCATCAACCAGGTATGGGTTCAGAACATGGCGCTCTAGTCGCTAGACCACTACGACATGGCCTTAGCTGCCTTGTAAGACAAGCAAAACGTTGATGAAATAACACACATTTCGCGAAAGCTTTCGAAAAATGTGACCAGATATTATCCCACACAAAAGGGACCACTGGCAAAGTAGGTTGATGGATCCTTAACTTCCTAACAAACAGAAGAACTCAAGAGTGTAATAGACAACAAAATAAAATCCGGATCATCCACCGTGAAGAGCTCAGTCCCCCAGGGTACTGTGCTTGTTCCGGTACTTTTTCTCATCCTCATATCGGACATAGACAAGGACACAATCTATAGTACTGTATCATCCTTTGAAGATGACACTAACAATTACACGAAAGTAGACAACACAGAGGACACAGCAAACCTGCAATTCTTCTGTTGATCAGGTCTTTCAATGGCCCACAGAAAATAATAAGTTTATTGAGGAAAAGTTCCAGCTACTGCACTATAGAAAAAAAAGAAAATATCAACACAGAAACCACATATAAAACGCAATCAAATCACACTATAGACCAAAAAGACAATATGTGGGAATCATTTTATCGGAATTCCTTACTTTTAAAATACACAATAAAGTAGCTGTCACAATTACAAGAACAATGAAAGGTTAACAACACGAATCTTTCAAACAAGAGATGCCATATCAATGATGATACTCTTCAAAAGACTAGTGCTCTCTAGGGTGGAATATTGCTACACACTAACAGCCCCATTCAAAGCTGGAGAAATCACTGTCCTACAGAATGTGTAAAGGTCTCTTCCTGTCCGAATCCACTCAATAAAACATCTAAATTATTGGAAACACTTAAAATTGTTAAATCTGTATTCTATAGAACACAGGCGGGATTGATATATAAAATTTGCACTTGGGAAATATTAATGAGAGTCCAAATCTGCCCACTGAAATAACACCACACGAGACCAGAAGGTATGGCAAGTTGTGCATACCTGGGGCATACCTGTAGAGGATTTCGGGAGTTGTTCTCCTCCCCAGAGCCTGGTCTGGGGCCCAGGCTGAACTTGTAATGCAGCCTCATTGAAAATCAGAGGTGCAATAGGTACCCTGAGAGAGAACTCTATCAACATCAAAGGCCCGAGACTGTTAAAAACTCTCCCTCTAAATCAGAGGTCGGCATGATTGACCGACCTCAACCGGTGTTGAAGAGAACTTGACACCACTCCAAAAAGATACTGATCACCAGGCTGTGACTCGCCCTTAGACGATAGTGAGTATCAGGCGTCTAACAGCCTGGTTGACCCGATCACCAAC